>VDFB02031298.1:0-26312 GCA_007258455.2 Sequoia sempervirens | reverse complement strand
TCTTGAAGCATCAATTGATTTGATGGATACGGTGCCATCCGAAAAAGAAACAAAATCAATGATTCAATAAAGCATAAATTAAAAATATTAATCACTAAATCAATGCATTGTAGGAAGTACAATCACTTGAGGAAGAAACAAGAAAATTCAGCAATGTCTTATTTCTTCTATCAGTCCAACCATTGGTCATGATGGTGCAACCCTTCCTCCTCGATATCAACTATTGCTCCTCTATTGTGGCTTTTACATCAGCCACCTTTTGTGTCAAAATTGGGCCCTTTATGCCATCTTCACTAGGGGCTTTGAACCCCACCCCACAAACAGTAATGGCATCAACCATATTTTTCCAATAAGGAGACCTAACACATGTCACAAATAAACAAAATAAAATAAGTATTGTAAAATGGAGAGTTTAAATTTGAATTCGACATACCTCTAAAGATAAAAATTTAAGAGACAAAGAATCAAGCTATAAATTTTTACGTAATCAAACAAAAAACAATTACTTGGCTGCATGGAATGGAATAGTGCAATAGTACCAAAAGTCTCCAATTGGATGTCTAGCTGTATCATGTATGTCCTTGTTCCAACTCATGCTCTCAATCGACGGTAGGGAACTTGGAGTAGCGTGTGGCAAAAGATATGAATCTATCCTAGATTTATGAACTTTAGGCCCAATGCTAACACTTGCATTACCACTAGCACTAGCACTAGCACCAACAACAACACCAGCAACACCAGCAACATTAGCACTACCAGGAGCAGCACTTGAAGAAGGACGAAATGGAGGCAAGGAAGAAGACTCTCCATTACCACCAATGCCTGCCATCTCCTCTCTTTGCCTCTTTTTCACTTCTTTTTGTAGCTCAAATGTTTCTAGTTGCACTTGTAGCTCACAAATAATGTAATGTCCCCATTTTTGTGACCATCAGAGTTCGTAAGGATTAGTCTATCATTTGACCCTCGTAGGCTAACAGTTATGGATAGGGGGTCTTCTGTGGTAGTTACCCGGTGATTTGGGACATTACTCCTCATCTGGATTCAAGTTTTGGCCTTTGCACAAGTTATTTGACTCAGATTGACACACTTACTATTTTGGCAGAGTCAAGGTTTCCAATAATAGCAGGGCACCTAAACAGAGCATATTTGCAGTATCGACCGTTGATTGGACCTTCGCAGTTGTTTCTAGACTCAGTGGTGTGTACTTACTATTTATAGTAAGTTAGCTATTAGGAGTTACTATCTTTGGCAGGGTGTTTGATCACTCAGAGTTTGGCAAAATTGACCTTGGTTTCAATTGGCATGGCTAACAAATGCATATTTATGGAGATATTAATATTTAATGTGTCGTTAATGATTTTAATTAAAATGGTTTATAATATAAAGTTATAAAATGACTTTATATTAAAAGGGATTATAATATAAAGTTATAAATTAACTTTATATTATAATGGGGCCAATGACACATTAAAAGTGTATTTAATGATATTAATTGATTATGTGCACATAAACCAAGGTAATGAGAAGGCATTAAATGCAAATTGAAGATTATAATATTTAAATGATTTTTAAAAGCCAAAATGGGTTGATTTTCTCAAGGAGGCTATAAAAGCTTTCAAAGGGCAAAAATAATTCATTCGATTGATCATTCAACTTTGTCTTTTATTGAGAGCTTTGGAGTTTGTGAGAAACAAGGGTTTCTGCAGATTACCAGCCATTGGAGAACGAAAACTCTTCGGTGTGCAGCAATCTGAGGTTGTGAGAGATCAGCTGAAGTTTGCTAATCAGAGTGGCTTCATTCAGGAGCCATACTTGTGCTTAAATTTGAAGAACTTTAACGAGGGTTTGAGTGTTCAAAGTTTAATCTATTGCAGACCTAAGGTATTCATCATTGGCAGCGATTATCAATCAGATTTCAAGTTTTTTTTATTGCTGCTATAGTAAGCGTTGCTATAGTACGGCTACAGTGACATGAACAGTATTGCTACAGTTCCGCTACAGTATTTTGTAAGGGTTTTTAAGAATTATTTCATTGAAGATCAAGGTACGAAGATCAACGTTGAAGACATTAAGCGTTGTTGAATATTTTTCATTGCTGCTACAATACCCGCGCCACAGTATGCGTGAATAGTGTTTCCTAAGGTATTGTGCTTATTTGTGAAGATCTTGATAAGTATTTGAAGGAACTTCATGGGGAAACTCTGCAGCTCATACCAGCTGCCATAGATAATGTTGTAACAACAGTTATGGGCAGAATTATTGCAACTCCAGGCTATACTATTGCTGCTAGGGCCGTACAGAAACATCTAGTGGCTGTGTGTGTTCTTCATAGGCTGAAACGCCTATGGTATTGATGAGCACACTTCATCATTGGGGACGACAAGGTCATAGTTTAATATCAGCTGCGAAATCAAGGTGGAGAAGACTGGATTATGTGTTGGGCGTCCAAAACAGTGAACTGCTATAGCTGATCAGAGGGTTTCAAGGCATGTTTACCTATGAGTTCATAAATTGTAACTCTTAGATTTTCTAGGTATTGTTGTTTTAGATAATAGGGGTTATTTTATGAACTGGGTTGTCAATACATTATGAAAATATTGAGTATTTAAGCTGGTATAAAAATTTGGAATTTTTAGCTGTATATTTCCAATGCAATTTCAGTTGAGTAAAAAAATTATTATTGCAACATCTCCTGTTTTGCTGCATTATATTGTTGTATCAAACCATTGCCAATATATGATCAAAACACAAAGAAAAGTACAAACCCATCAAACACTAGACAAAAAACTTTATTATTCAGCATAGTTGGGGTTGAGAGACACCAGGTCTCTTACAAATAACCTCAGCAGGTACTTGTGGGTGTTGCATAACATCATGGGCTAGTATATGTGCAAGATGGTATTTCAATCTACTAATGCTTCCTCCATGATAAATTGTTTTGCAATAAGAACATTTTACCTCCTTTCCTTTTCCCAGGGAAAAGTTCAGCATGTATCCAACATGGGTCCCTTCTAATTGGGGTTTTGGACATCATGATAAAGACGATTTGAAAATCTCAAGGCTGCTGCAATAACATATAAATACAAAAAAAATTAACATTTGTGAATTGTGATTTATAATTATAAACTAATACAAAAAAATGTAGGGTTTGCAACAATAAAATTATATTTTTTTAACAAAGAACACCTAGGGTTTGTTGGATAGAAAATCAAACACACTGAGGGTTCTTTCTTTGATCCAGTAAAATAAAATAGAAAAAAAGAAATGAAATGTATAGAAAAATGCAATTTTTGGTAAAAGAAACACAAAATTACCTTCAAAATTCAAGCTTACCTGTAGAAACCCCTTGTTTCCCCTAATCCTGAATCTGATAGTTTTCTGATGTTTTTCTGAAGTTTTGGGTTTTTGACCGTTTTTGGGTTTTGCATAAATAAAGATGAAGGCGATTTTGCTTGGAGAGAATAATAAATTCTATAAAATATACTAAATGACCAACATGCATCACAAATACAAGGTATTTTGAAAGCGTTTCATCTATTGCTCTTATAAGTTCAATACAACATAGTACTGATAACATGCAATGAAGATTACAGATTTTTTAAGGTAAAAACCTGGTAAACAGCAAACTGAAGATGCTCAGAAATCTGGTACGGCTGAGATGAAGAGCTTGTTCTCCCTCTGTATGATGATCTCTGATGATGTCCAAGAAGTATGCGCCCAAACTTGAGTTCATTAGCTATCCTCAATGCAAGCGACCAACTCACAAGAAGACATATGCCTTTTATAAAATGGTACGGCCCTGGTACAATTGGTACGGCTGGTAACAACACTCAACAATTAATAAAAATGTACGGCCTCTCTTCCTAGTCTCCAGAACAACACAGAATATGCGCCTAGCTGAATATACAGTCTCCAGATTAAAACCCTGACCAATATGTGAGGCGTTTGTCTTATGTGAAGAAATCACTTCCTTTCTCTGCTGGTACGGCCTGACAGAATGGTACGGCCTCCAGCAGCAATTAATGCAAATGGTACGGCTCCCTTATAAGCAATGTCTGGACCTCTGGTGTAGGTGCGCCCTAATTGATGGATGTCTTCTGAACAAAATAAACTTCTCTGTAAACCCTGAATGAAATATCCTCTGTGAAACTCTGTAATTTCTTCTGGATGAAGAAATCCCACGACTGGCAGTAGATCAGGTGTTATTTCACACCCTCTGAACTGTTTCGATGGAGATGGCTCGTTCTCCAAAGAATTTCGAGATGAAACCCTAAGGTCACAGTTCTCTGGCAAGACTGGCAAATTTTCAATTCATAAAATATCATTATGGCTCAGAAACCAATGCAAAACCTTTATTAAGCTGAAAAGTGCGATTTCCTTAATAATAGGAAATCATTAAAATATTCACTTTTTAATTCTTTTAATTTCCTCAAGTCTCAGCGAAATATTTTAATATAATTTAAACGTCAATTTTGGCCCCTTCAATGTTGGGCGCCCCCTCAAAGAGAATCACTTAAGTTATAATTTAAAATTATAACTTTATATTATAAACATTAAATAATTAATATTTAATCAATATAATTAAATATTAATATTTTCCTTGTTAATCATCCGATTACTGTTCCGTCTGAAGCTGACGAACCCTGAAGTGATTCCGAATACTGACACAGCCATACTGCTAAAAATAGCAGGGGTCCCACACTGCCTGCCAGGAACTGCTAAAAATAGCAATTCTGCAAGAAACGTCCGAATGAGCCCGAATGAAAGCCAATTGATCAATACTGCCAATCTAACGCTGAGCCCAGCTCCAAAACGACCCTCTAACCACTCCGTCAGCCTACGAGGGTCTCATGATAGGCCAATCTCACGATCTCTGATGCTCGCCAAAAATGGGGACATGACAGTCCGCCCTCCCAAAAATTGCTTGACCCCAAGCAATCTCTACTGCAAAGAAAACTCCGATCCTCGGAAGGCCCAAAAGAAAAACTGTGAAATGTCCCACACATCACGATCTGTCTCCTGTAGCATCATCAAAAACTCAACTGCGCAATCAATACCTGGATCCCAAACCCAGCGTAAAGGTCTGTCGTGACGGTCCTCCTCAGGCTGCCACTGCGCTCTACTGTCTCCAACTTCACCATGCTGAGGATAGTGAAGTAACTCAATGGGACCCACCCAATACTCCGTGTCAAAGCTGTTGCCACCGGGATCCCAATACAATATGAATCCACATCCATCCGTCATGCAGAGATAAAAACTTCTAGAAGCATCTACTATCCTGAATCTCTCCCTGTCCTCTGCTAAATCCTCATGGATGTGATAACTGTCCAAGCCATCATGCCAACTAATACCATAGTCGCCCTGTAGCCATGCACCTGTATGAGAAATCTGCGACATAGAAGTATCAAGCCCTGTCAAATACACATCGGCATGATGGATAACAGACTGCTGCCCCTGCAAGTAATACCCCGCAAACTGCCGAGTCAAATACCTGCATCCGCTAATCCCATCTTGTGAAGATGGTAACTCTGCACACCGTAATGAATCACTCCCCTCGACTGTACCGAGAGAATCACCCTGTGCACAAGTATGGTGCATCGAATCATGTACAGGTGGATCAAAGACAAAACTGTAAGCACTCCTCACCGTGTACACCTCATTGAACTCCTCTGTGACTTTGGTTTGGAATTGCGATGCACTGGAACAATCCCAAACACTACGATCATCACCCAACTCAGAACTAACATCAAGAGTACGATCAGCGTCCAACTCGAAGAGTGGGTTATCATAGATCAAACCACCATCAAATTCAAACAATGGATTATTCACAAACTGCACAATCACTCCATCCTGATCAGAATCATCCATCTCTGAATCGCTAGAATAATAAACTGAGTTGTACTCCTGACTAGGCTCAACGAGCTGCCGACCATAGTCAACTGTATCGAATGAAAAGATTGATTTGCTTCCAGGAGAGGGAAACAAATCATCACAAGTACCAATCTCCCAACTGGATGAGACTCTGAATATCTGCTGTGAAGATGGGCAAGTATCGAGGGTTGTCACACAACTCTCAAGTGAACCAACAACCATGTCACAGGAACTAACAATAACCTGCCCTGCATCACCTATCACGGGACTAATCTCATGAGAACCTGGTGCAATGCGTGGCTCACTGCAACTCTCATCTAGTGCACTCATCCTATCGGTATCAACTGCTCCCGTGTCCGTGCTGGATGTAACTACATCCTCAACATCTCCCTCTCGGCTATGAACCATGGGTATATACTCCTCACCAACCGCTGCCATGGAAGACTGAACTATATCCAAAGGTGGTGAAGATTGTGCTAAACTCAACGCCACGGTAAACCTCTCAATCTGTAACTGTGACTCTCGAAGAGCCAACTGGGTGCTCTGCAATGAATCCATAGTCACCTCATGCTCATGAGTGAGCTCATCGATCCGCTCCTCTTTTCCCTTCCATGCATCATAACAAATGCAATCCCACTCGAGAAGGAAATACTTGTCTGCTAGTAGTTTTAGATAGTTTTGTTTCATTGTTCCAATTGCTTCTCGGAGTGCATGTATCACTGCAAGGGAAAAACCACTCTCACTGTGCTCACCTGTCAAAGGCGGTCTCCAACCATAGGTAGTCAACATCTGACGAGCAACGTCAAAATGCTCAAGGGCGGTGGCAATCATATTATCATTCACTTGTAGTTGCCCAACCAAATGATGAGGATTCTGAAGCTTACGAGCCCCATATAAGATTTCTGGGTCATCATATGCACTATGATATGACGCTGATCCGTCATCGCTCACAGCATGATAAGCAACATCATGTGTGCTTTCATCTATGCACACCTCAACATTTAAGGTACTGCTGCTCGGTACCTCAAAGGATGGCTGAACTGATACGGTAGAAGTTGCTGGTCTGACAGTATCTTCACACGCTTCTACTCCAACAGTGACTGTATGCCCATCCAAAGCATGATCCTGGGATTCCATATCAACATATGAATCCTCTAGCTGGTTTTCAAAGGTCTGATCCGAAAAATCAGATTCACCATTACTTAAATTCTCAACGCCAACTGCATCACTCGTACCCAACTCTTGAGTCTCTTCATGCGACAACTCAATAGGAGTACTTTGCATGTGTGAAACCTCTGTTGTGTCATGCTCACGCGAAGTTTTAACAACGCTGTCATAAAAATCAGAAGTAGCCTCCATGGTAGAAATTTCTTGGGCCACCTCTTGCAAGGACAATGTAGGTAAATCATTGCCCAAGGCTGTGCTAGTGTGTTCATTAATTACATCAGCACTTCTATCAAACTCATCATATAAATTTCTGCATTCTTTATAGGAGTCTGAAGATACCAAATCTCTATCCCTCCCAGGTGTAATCAACTCACGAGCTATAGTGAGATATTTCTGTTTTGCAAACTCAGTCTGGTGGCAAAGACTCGGGTGCACATCCACGTAACTCATGAAAGGAAGTTTTTCTTTAATCTTCTGAGGTAGAATGCTATACACCTGGAACATGCTAATCACTTCCCTTTCTGTGTTTTGTGGTGTTCTGTCAATCGCGATCCTTCCGCTGATCTCAGGTGGTGCTAACTGCCACTCGTCGTTCGCTGTCCTAAATGTGCCAACGAACAAACTCTCATGCTTCTCACCTGCTATAGCCTCATCGGGTTCCTGTCTCGTGAAAGTGGGCCTAGTAGGCCTATCTGCTGTCCGTGACATTGTCCTAGGAGCTCTCCGTGAACCCCGCAACACTCCTGTCATCGTCACATGTGGTGACGGTCTCCTCGGAGTATCCAGTCTCTGAAGTGCAACTGCCAACTGCTGTAATACACCATTTGACTGCCGTTGACCTGCACGAAGATCTCTGAGTGCATGCAAACCTCTGCACGGCCCTGATCTCTGTTACTATGAATAAACTCTGTTCTAACATTATCTGTTCTATCAGTCCTGAAATTCCTGTCAGCCATGTTTCTTGGCTGCCAGATCGAACCCTGTTGCCTGTCAACCAAAGCTCGACTGAATGAGTAATACCTGGTAAAACCTAACTGTCTTCGGCTGCAGAAGACGGCTAAACCCTCGATGGCGGGATTTAGCTCTGATACCACTGTAGAAACCCCTTGTTTCCCCTAATCCTGAATCTGATAGTTTTCTGATGTTTTTCTGAAGTTTTGGGTTTTTGACCGTTTTTGGGTTTTGCATAAATAAAGATGAAGGCGATTTTGCTTGGAGAGAATAATAAATTCTATAAAATATACTAAATGACCAACATGCATCACAAATACAAGGTATTTTGAAAGCGTTTCATCTATTGCTCTTATAAGTTCAATACAACATAGTACTGATAACATGCAATGAAGATTACAGATTTTTTAAGGTAAAAACCTGGTAAACAGCAAACTGAAGATGCTCAGAAATCTGGTACGGCTGAGATGAAGAGCTTGTTCTCCCTCTGTATGATGATCTCTGATGATGTCCAAGAAGTATGCGCCCAAACTTGAGTTCATTAGCTATCCTCAATGCAAGCGACCAACTCACAAGAAGACATATGCCTTTTATAAAATGGTACGGCCCTGGTACAATTGGTACGGCTGGTAACAACACTCAGCAATTAATAAAAATGTACGGCCTCTCTTCCTAGTCTCCAGAACAACACAGAATATGCGCCTAGCTGAATATACAGTCTCCAGATTAAAACCCTGACCAATATGTGAGGCGTTTGTCTTATGTGAAGAAATCACTTCCTTTCTCTGCTGGTACGGCCTGACAGAATGGTACGGCCTCCAGCAGCAATTAATGCAAATGGTACGGCTCCCTTATAAGCAATGTCTGGACCTCTGGTGTAGGTGCGCCCTAATTGATGGATGTCTTCTGAACAAAATAAACTTCTCTGTAAACCCTGAATGAAATATCCTCTGTGAAACTCTGTAATTTCTTCTGGATGAAGAAATCCCATGACTGGCAGTAGATCAGGTGTTATTTCACACCCTCTGAACTGTTTCGATGGAGATGGCTTGTTCTCCAAAGAATTTCGAGATGAAACCCTAAGGTCACAGTTCTCTGGCAAGACTGGCAAATTTTCAATTCATAAAATATCATTATGGCTCAGAAACCAATGCAAAACCTTTATTAAGCTGAAAAGTGCGATTTCCTTAATAATAGGAAATCATTAAAATATTCACTTTTTAATTCTTTTAGCCGATAAGGGCGTGGTTCGGTGGTCAAGTCGCTTGGTTGTGGTGACGGCCACCAGGGTTTAAACCTTCGCTGGGCCAAAGTGCTCGCAGGCATTGTGCCTTCGCTGGGCCTTTGTGCTCGCAGGTTTGGTTGTTTCTTGTGGTTTGTTGTATCCGGTTCATAGCTCCGGTCAAAAAAGCGTTTACCCCTAATATATGGGTGCATTGCACCTTTAAAAAAAAAATTCTTTTAATTCTCAAGTCTCAGCGAAATATTTTAATATAATTTAAACGCCAATTTTGGCCCCTTCAATGTTACTCAAAGAGAATCACTTAAGTTATAATTTAAAATTATAACTTTATATTATAAACATTAAATAATTAATATTTAATCAATATAATTAAATATTAATATTTTCCTTGTTAATCATCTGATTACTGTTCCGTCTGAAGCTGACGAACCCTGAAGTGATTCCGAATACTGACACAGCCATACTGCTAAAAATAGCAGGGGTCCCACACTGCCTGCCAGGAACTGCTAAAAATAGCAATTCTGCAAGAAACGTCCGAATGAGCCCGAACGAAAGCCAATTGATCAATACTGCCAATCTAATGCTGAGCCCAGCTCCAAAACGACCCTCTAACCACTCCGTCAGCCTACGAGGGTCTCATGATAGGCCAATCTCACGATCTCTGATGCTCGCCAAAAATGGGGACATGACATTACCTCTTAAATCAAACTTGAAATCAGTAGAGAAGTCCTTCCAATCATTGGTAGACACTTGTTGATGCACCAAACGTATCTATGAAGCTGCCCAAATGCGATTCAACAATGGATTTTTGCTCTACCTCCTTGCTGATTGCCCTACAATGCTATTTAAATTTTGCTCACAAGTCTCTTTTCTCCTTCTACTTTGCCTTCAAAATGAAATGATATTGCTTTTAGGGTAGAGGAGAAAATATAATTAAAAAAAAAGCAACTTAAAACAATTATTTTTTATGTTTTTTTTTGACTTTTTAACACTCAACCATGTGGCAAAGCCTAGGCATCGGGACTTGCTCGGACTCGGCGAGTTTGGTGACTTTGCGAGTCTGCAAAAATATCGGCCAAGTCTAAGCCCGGGGCCTCCAAACTTGGCGAGCTTGACTTTCCTCAGACTCGCCAAGTTTTGGTGAGTCTAGGTGAGTCTCATTACTTTGATTTTGACCAGACAAGCTTTCAGCTCTTTGCATTTGGAGTAGTCTATATCTTTTTGAGTAGAAGGGTGGCAAGGAGGAATCCTAGAGTCTTCAAGCTCAATCACATCATCTGTTGGCTTATGGGGGTTAGGGTAAGCCCTCTTTGTCTTGTATCTCACTAGCATTGTTAAACCAAGCAAAATTTGCTAATCTTGAGGAGTGGTACACATAGTATTGAGACTCATATTCCTTTGAACTTATTCATGGAGAAAATCCTTAAATACTTGTTTATTTTCTAACTGTTGTTTCTACGGGGAATTTAATAATCCTGGAATGTTTTTTCTATGTATGAATGGATAATGAAATTTATTCTCCCCTTAAACCATAATTTCCATTGGATCTTTGAGTACGCATGTTAAGTTTGTTTTACGATTTATATTTATTGTGGTGTGACTTATATGGACCAAACTTTCTGTTTCCTTAATTACTGCCCCTCCTATAACTGTATCCTTAATTATCTCAGAACTAGTCCTTTTTGATATTGCAAGGAAATGCTTTGTTGTGAATTTTTTCTTCCAAATTTTCTTTGTTCTTTTCATGTTTTACTTATATACAATATTCTTTCTAAAGCTCTCCATTATTTTGATTGTTTTTAATGTGTTTGACAAAATTCCCTTCAATTATAGTGTCTTTGTATGATTGCAGTGATATAGTTTACTATATGGTTTTGATTCTGGTTTCTTGATTTCATAAACTTCTATAACATTTACTTCCAATAATAAAAAATATATTATTATCTCAAAGTCCTGCTTAAGTCTTCGAGCCATGCTATCCCATGTCCATGCAATTGAATATTATTATCTGACTAGTTTTCTTCTCTGTTTAAGGTAATGTTCATTAATTTTTATGACCTATTTCAACAAAAACTGTTGGATTATTTTTTATTTGCGACATTGCAAATTATATTGCATGAGAAGCATTTGATTAGCTTTTTAACTGACTCTTGAAATTAGGGTTTTGATCGGTCATTGCTGCCACGTGTTCGCAAGGCTCAGGGTGGTCAAAGGAGTGGGCCAGGGAAAGATGCTGTAAGAATCACTATGGAATAACCTAGAACTAGTGCTTGTGCATCTAGTCAGATTTCTGAGATTGAATTGTTATTATGAAGAATTTTCTACTGTTCTGGTAACACTCCTTGGTTATACCTAAAAAAATGTGGTGTCAGAATTATCTTTATACTTCAGAGAACTTATTTGGATATTTTTATACTGCAGCTACGAGAATTTACACGCTGTTTTAATCAAGAAAAGATGCTATACAAGGGTACAGAGGTTTCGCTGGTAAGTGTAAGGTTTTAATTGTAAATTCTACATGATTGTTTCTCAAATGATTGTTCTGTAATGTGAGAAACATACACGTTCAACTTCTTCTCCCCTTGTTTCCAAGGTGCCTTGGATTATTGTTGTTTTTTATTTTTGAATTACATCTAGGGGTTTGCCTTTTGTTTTCTCTGTTGTTAACAATGGAATCATTAGGTGGATTGAGTTTTGTGAATAATACTTTTGTTTAATCTATCTTTTGAATGAACATAAATAAAATTTATATAAACTGATCCGTATCTTGTCAACTCTCTTATTAATTACTACAATGCTTCATCATATTGATTTCTGGTATAGTGACATGTTTACTAAAGCTTTCTACATTTGAGTAGATGCTAGCAAATTTGAAAAGAAACTTTACAACTAGGAATCTGGTAAATAATTTGGAATCGCTAAAATTTCTAACCCTTAATAATAAGAATCCTACACAACAGACTGAAATAACTTAACAATAACAGTTCATTATGACGAGGAAAGTTAGAAGCTATAAGGTTCAGGATACTGGTGTGAAGGTGGAAGGAGCTAAAATTAAGAGATTAGAGAAGATCAATAGTGCAATCTTGATGTGAGGCTTTTTACAGCCCCTTTTGTATTCTATTCATTCTACATTCAGAATAGTTTCTATGTAGACATGTGCAATGTTGATGTCACTTTCTTCATAGCCCCTTTTGTGTCTATTCGTTTCACATTCAGAACAATTTCTATATAGACACAATAGTTTGTACTTTGTAGGAACCTACTGAGGGGTTTGAAGAGCACAAAAGATTTACTAAGAGGGAAGGGGGGGGCGGGGGTGAATCAGTAAATCAAAACAAACTTTTTCTGTTCAAACTTTAATCAACTTAAATTTCTATCCAACATCAACTTTTGATATGAATCAATGCAAATAGGTTGACTCCAATTTATTGAAATGTTTAAATGGTTTTACAAAAGAAAGTAGGTACCAACCTACTTGAAGTATTAATAAGATTGTTTCGTAGGCTCCAACCTACAAGGAGCACCAGCCCCTTAAACTTATTTAGTAGGCACCTAACCTACACGGAGCACTAACCCCTAATGTGCAAGGCACCAACCTTGACTTGATGGATGTAAGATGACTGCCTTCAATCAGATCTGCACTATCCCAATCCTCCAACCTGCTTTTTGTGATGAATAATTTCACCCTTGTTAAATTTAGTGATCAGATTGAATGCACAGAAAATTAATTCAAAATCAGACACAATAACACAGCAGATACCCTGGGAAAACCCTCCTCTTGAGGGAGAAAAACCCAGCACCAATATATCTCTTATATATTAATTCTTGAAGAGAAACACTCGTACAATTTGAGGCCAATGAGAGAGGTGTCATGTCCCCATTTTTGGCGAGCATCAGTGATCGTGAGATTGGCCTATCATGAGACCCTCGTAGGCTGACAGAGTGCGTAGAGGGTCGTTTCGGAGCTTGGCTCAGCGTCAGATTGGCAGTTTTGATCAATTGGCTTTCGTTTGGGCTCGATCGGAGACCTTTCGCAGAATTGCTATTTTTAGCAGTTGCTGGCAGGCAGAGTGGGACCCCTACTATTTTTAGCAGTAGGGATTTGGCGGCATCCGGATTCACTTCAGAGTTCGTCAGCTTCAGACGGAACAGTAATCGGATGAGTAACGGGCGAGATATTAATATTTAATTATATTAATTAAATATTAATTATTTAACGATTATAATGTAAAGTTATAATATTAAATTATAACTTAAGTTATCTGCCTTGAGGGGTGCGCCCATCATCAGGAAGGGGCCAGTTGGACATTTAAATTAATATTAAAATATTTGACGGAGACTATTGAAAATAATAAAAGAATTAAAAGTCAATATTTTAATAATTCCCTATTATTAAGGAATTCGCCCTTTTGAGAAGGTTAAAGGGTTTTGCCTTGAAAGTTGAGCTATTATGCATTTTGACTTGTTGAAAATTGATCAGCTTTGCCAGAGAAAGGAGACCTTAGGGTTTCATCACAAATTCTTTGGAGAACGAGCCATCTCCATCGAAACAGTTCAGAGGGTGTGAGATATCACCCGATTTACTGGCAGTCGTGAGATTTCTTCATCCAGAGGAAATCATTGAACATCACAGAAGTTTAATTCGTCAGGGTTTCAGAGAAGTGATATTATTCCAGAACCTTCATCAGAAAGCGACTAGTTTGCCTGAAACTGTGAATTTTGAGAAGAGCCGAATTTTGCATTTATTGCAGCTGTGTACCAGGCCGTACCAGATCTGTACTTGGCCGTACACTTGCAAGTTTCTAAGTGATTCGAACTTAGAGGGTTTTAACAGGGTTTCAAACCAGAGGGAATATTTCTACCAGGCGCACCTGTTTACAGAGCTTAAACACTGACTTAAGAGGCCGTACATTTTATTCATTGCAGCAATCTGATTTCTGGCCGTACTTTTTCTGTACCTGGCCGTACTGTTTCAAGAGAGCCATACTTGGGTTTTCAGAGCAAGGCATCTTTTTTCATTTGCAGTTAGACTTCGTCTATCAGAGTGCACCATACCCAGAAGGCTTAAACACTGGTTACAAGGAGGCCGTACCATCTGCATTTAATACTGTTGCAGCCGTACTTTTTGTCAAGCTGTACACCCATCAAAAGGGCGTGGTCTTCACCTGGGTTAGGACGCCTCACCTTTGATCTTGCAATTTACACTTCATCTGGCGCCTAGGAGTCTGGAGCTGTTAACATTCGTTATTCAGAGGGAGAAGACACTACTTGCAGCCGTACTGTCAATACATCAGATCAGCCTGCTGCTTCTTACCAGGGTTTTCCTTCATAAAAAAAATCATTATTTTATATTGCATGTCTGAAGAACAATTTTGTAATCATTTCAGAAAGGCAAATAATGGACTGGTATTCGTAGTGGTATTCAAATACTATTGTTGTCGAGATAGGTTTATTTTATTTGAATTTATTTCTCATTTCCAAGCAAAATCGCCATCTTTCAAATACATGCAAAAAAACCAAAAGACAGGCAAAAAAACCTAAAACCTTCAGAAAAACATTAAAACCATCAGATACAGAGGAAACGGGGAAACTGGGGTTTCTACAAGAGGCCAGAATAATGCATCAACAGATGATACTAACACAGATTCTATTACATATAATCTGCTAACACAGAACTGAATACTTCATCAAGGTCGCACTTCACATATGATAAACTCGCACTGCTCTTCTAATGAATTCGCACTTGAGACAATACAATGATCGAATGAACTGAATGCTGAATGGAATGAACTCAATGAATATAAATACATGAGTGGATAAGAGACGTGTCTATTCATTAATCTCTAAGTCAGCCTCCAAGAAAGATCGCGTCCAATAAGAAATAGGTCGGCATTCATAAGAACTTGAGCCATTAAGATAAAGCGTGCCTCTTCACAATGTTGGCTTTAACATATAAATGGCACCTCTTAAATATTCATGCCTCTTCAAGAATAAACATCTCTTATAAATTAAATAGCATTAAGCTATTATTTAATTTATTCAATTGATGGGCTGGAAGGAATTGCACGATGCTGATTATTATCATCAACAACCCTAAGCCCACACAAGAAGATGGGTTTTCTGACTTGAACTGCTTACAATCTTCAGAACCACGCTTCCATACTTGAAATGAATGTCAATTATATATTTCATTCATAGTTGGCATCCCTTGAAGAGAGAGTACAACCCTTGTCTAATCACACCTCTTCATATGTGTGCATTAGTCTTAATTTCTCTTTTCAGATTTTTTAAAACTTCCACAAAACTCTGTCCTTAATTAACTGCCAGTCACACCTGTAGATTATAAAGAACCATGTCCTTTGATAAGTGTGATGACTTTTTGACTGAACATGTCTTTTAGAAAGAGTTGTATTCATTGATTGTGAACCCACGTTTCATAAGAAGGCACGACCCTTGAAGTAATATCTCAAAAGACATTGCTGAAGAGACGCACATGCTGGTCTTTGAGTCGTATCTCTTCAAAAAGGTGACTGATTACCTGTCTTTGAGTCTTAGTTTATTTTCACTAACTTATTCGCATCTGTCCAAAAACACGTCTCTACAGACTTATGTTTAAAAAGATGTGTCCCTTGGATAAGCTCGGACTTATGTTGTTTACTAAACAAGTTTCTTTTGTTAAACTCGTTTCTTGATTTGACCTGCCGCACCTCAAATAATATTTGTTAGAATAAATAGTCCGATTTTTCTTTAACAAAATATATATGTTAAAGATATTCGATTATATGATCTTCGATTACTGAGTGCTGTATATGATCTTTACTGAGTTTGATTATGTGCGAAGGTCTGAGGAGTATTTAAATCTGAATAATCTATCCCAGAATAAGACAGCAAACTTGAATTTGATTAAGTCACCAATGATTTGATCATTTTCAATCAACCATCTGATCACTTGACATCAATGACAATACTTCTAACAATCTCCCCCTTTGTCATTGATGGCAACCTCTTCAATGGCAATTTTGATCGTCTTCTTTTTGCTCCCCGTGTGTCCAACTTCTCCCCCTTTGACATCAATGGCAAGGGGTCTTCTAACAATGCTTTGTTTTGTTCCATGAAGCTACAAGATATTACTGAGATTAAACATTTTGAAGGCTGCAGAGCAGCCTGCCACAGGGGAGAGCAATGAAGACCTGATGGATGCAGTTGATCCAGAAGTACTACAATTTCAGTTAGAATACTGTAAAAATACAGAGAATGTAGCTGTAGCTATAGAAGTCCAGAAACCTTGGAGATAGAATTGTTGCAATAAATAATGGCAGCTTTGTAGAGTTAAGTTGCAGAGTATAATCTTCTTTGTTATCAGACATACTGGGTCTGGTTTAATTTTTTCCACAAGAAGATTAGGAAAGATGAGTAGGATAGGCTTTTGAAAATTAATGACTTTATGAAGGAATAAATAGCAGAATGGCATGTCTCAAGAAAATTGCAAACCCAGGAAACTAAGATTGGAAGAGATAAGCAGATACTGTACATATTGGGTTTCTATATAATTTTTTTAATAAGATAACAAATATGAATCTTGAGGCCTAGTGTTATAATTATATCATGTGGAATTTTTTGAAATAGCTTGAACCAAAGGATATACATAGTTAACCTCATGGAAATATCAGAAAAAAATGATGAAGATTCTCAATCGACCCTTCAGATTCAATCAGAAGAATTGGCAAAGGCAGCTGCATGGATCAATTATAGAAGCAGGACATTAATCAGACCGAAATGCTATACAAAAATGTCAAGAAAGAAAATAACCAGATAACTGTTGTGCTGAGGTTATGTTACATCAATCTGGATTTCTTGGATACAGTAGCCAATCAAGACTCCTCTGGTGTTTCTTCTGATTCAGTTTCTGTATCTCCTGTGCATTTAGAAACTAAAGATGAAAGATTGCAATCTGAAGCTGTGTGGTTTTTTAGAGATTTCAGAGTTGGTTGATGTGCAGTGGTAACAAGTGGTCCAATAACAGTTAGCAGAGACAGTAAAACACACAGAAATAACTGAACCAATGAAATTTCCAGCACCATGTGGAGCAACAGCACTACCTTCAAAAATATCAAATTAATTAGAATTAAATGGGAATTAAATATTTCGGTGATTTATAAGTTGCTTGATATACAATTGTGGCAAGTTATCCAATTGCAGTCAGTGAAGCTGGTACAGCACATAGAAATAACTGAACAAATGAACTTTCTGGTGCAACGGGAAGCTATTACACCTCTAAAATCTTGAACTAATTATAATTACGTGGGATGCATAAATTCTTATTAGGTGTGTAGATGTAGGCAATGGTCTGGATGGAATGGACGGTCACTAACTTGAACAAGATGACTTCTGTTCTGTATCATAGATGGCATGAGCCAAAGGTGTTTGCAGTGTAATATTGTTTATATGAATATCTACATTTCATATAGATGCTTTGTTGGTCAAGCTTGATTCTAACATAGGCTTTATCAAAATCAAGCTTTACCAACAAAGCTTGATTTTGATAAAGCCTATGATAGAAATTCATATAAAGCTTATAAATTCAAGATGCTTTGTTGGTCAAGCTTGATTCTACCATTGGCTTTATCAAAATCAAGCTTGACCAACAAAGCATCTTGACCTGATTGTTGGGCCCACTCACTAGTTTCCAAGCCAGAATAATGTTGTCAAGGATGAATCTTCCACCAAGGAATCCTATTTGTTCTAGTCTAACTACCTCTTTCACTACTAGATTTATCCTTGCAACTAAATCTTTAACAATGATTTTATTGGAAGTGTTAGGCAAGGTAATAGGGTGCCAACCTGAGATAGTGTCTTCATCTTTCCTTTTGGAAGAAGCTTAACAAGGCCTTTGTTAATATTAGGCCCTAAAGATCCTTGGTCAAAAGCCTCCAAATACAAATGATAAAAATCATCTTTAATAAGCTGACAAATGGCTTGATAAAACTTGACTGAGAACCCATCAATACTAGGACTTTTATTGGGAGCCATTGAGAACACATGTTCAAGGTCTTCAATAGATAGCTCATGGTCCAGAAAGCGGCTATACTCAGTCCACCTTCTAAAAAATATAGTCTTTAATAATGTTCTCCAATATTAATTGAGCATACTGCCAATAAGACTCCTCTCTAAACAGTTTCTCATAAAAATCTGAAAAATAAATTTTCTCTTCAGGGTTCGTGTGCACATGACCAGATTCATCTTGAATAGCTACAATATACTCTTTTTTATGTTTATAATTTAAAAATTTGATGTACTTGGAACCCCTATTACCTTCTTTGATCCAGCGTAATCTGGTCCTAATTTTAGCTCCTTGGCCTTTATAAATGTCAAGCTTACAAAGTTGAGTCTCAATCATGGCTATAGAAGTTTGAATATTGAAATTACTTGGTTTGAATTAAGTAATTTTCTATTATGTTCCATTTTCCCTTGAAGAGATTTTTCTTTTTGCTTTTGTTGCCAAGCCAATCTTTTACCAAAGGTGCGTTAGAAAAGGCATACTGCCACCATTCTCTATAGGACTCTCCATCTTTTGGCTTAGGAAAATAATTCTAGATGCCAACTAACACCGCCATACAAGAAGGGTTTTTAAGGTGAGAAACATTAAGTTTATAAGGTAGTTGAGAGAACACATAGCTTAACCCAACCCTTAAGATAGAACAATTAATGGGGAAACGGTCCTAGAGGATGGAAGAATAATCAACTCTTACAAAAATCCCATTGGAGTCTTGATTCAAATGCAGGTTGGGACATATATAAAATTTCTGTAACCTGCTAAGCTTTCTATTAGCACCAAGTCTGCAATTGGACCAAGTGTACTGATATGATTGGAGAATTTGTTATGGATAGGATCAATAACCTTGATAGAATTGCAACAATTCAACCATTTATCAAACTCATCATTACTCATCTTAACATGGCTTGGCTAGCTACGATCTTTAGGAAATTCCAACATATTAAAATCAACACCAATAACCCCATTAGCATTAGGAAGTTCTTTTGCCATCCAATCCCAAAGCTCACATCTCTCTTTTACATTATTAGGAGCATAAAATGAGCAAAAACCAACAAGCTGGCCATTGATAAAAGACAAGGCCCACACACAGCTATGTGAAGGATCCTCACCTTTAGCAATTGCAAACTTGTTCATCCATGAGGAAAAGCCTAAAACAACACCCCCCTATGTTCAGTATGAAGTGTATGAAGAAAGGTAGCATTTCTCCATACATTGGATAGAGAAGAAGTAAGATAAAGACCACTAAGTTTGACTTCTGGTAAAAAGATTTCATCAAGTTTCCACTTAGCAATAATATCATTAACTGCAAACTTGTGTTGAGGGAGATAAATCCCTCTAACATTCCATGAAATAATTTTGTAGTTCATGATTAAGATGATTCAGGCGGGTTTTCTCCTTCTAGCAGAACATCAAAGTGATTAACAAGAGTGATAGACTAGTTTACAAGCCTCAAATCATTTGGTACAAATGGGGCAGAATTAGATCTCTGCCTTGAATAAGGAGGGGGCAACATGGAACACTGCTTAGGGGACTTAGACTTATGGGGAATTGAAGATGGAGGCAAGTTTTCAGATGCATTAAAGCCACTTGAGGATTAGCAAGTTTAGAAGGCTTTTTCCTCTTCCTTACAACCTTCCAACCATCCAACTTTGTCGCATCCTTATAAGGAGCAGCAACCATAGGATTTTTATTAGTAATATTTTTTTGGATCAGAGGAAGGTATGACCTATTTTTGTGAGGTAAAAGAAGCCTTATAAAAAGTAGAGGGTTGAGGAGGGGATTGCAAAAGTTGAGGACTAGTAGGGTGGGAAGTTGAGGGTTGTGCAAAGCTATTCCTCTTGACTAGACAATCTCTTATCAAGTGACCATTTTGTTAGCAGACAAAGCATGCATTAGGCTTATTTAAATAAACTAACAGTTGGTAGAACTCAAACCCGGAACCAAATAACTTAATATTTTCAGCTAGTTGGTTGTTCAAATCCATCTCCACACAATCTCTAGGATGCACCCTTAAGTTGGCAAATTTATCTGTGTTGTTCTTACACTAGATAACTTTGTTGAATTGAGAAACTATTTCCTTCAAAAAAGGCCTGAAGGTAAGGTTCAAAAAAGGGAGTTCAATTCACATTGGATATCAAGATCTTTAGAGGCCTTCAAGGTGGAAGTCCAAAGTCCATGCTTGAAGATAGCAGATTTGACCACATATTACCCAAGTACCATATTGTAGAACAACTTGAGCATGCTTAGCTGATTTAAATGTACAAGAAACATACCCTTTTCATAACCCTCCCAAGATTTCAATTTCCTAGCCCCTGTTTTCCCAGTTTAATTTAGCCCATCTGTAAAAATTCGCTTTTTGTAAGTATTCCCCTTAAAAAAAGAGATTACCAATTTGTGTCTGCAGTCATCTATGCAATCAATAACTTCATCAAGAAACATAAATTCTAGAGTTTTACCTTCATCCTCGCAAGCTGAACCTTCCATGGCCTTGTTGGCCTTTCAACATTTCCTTCTTCGGTCATATTTGCATAGCATCCTACGTTCTCTTCAATCATATTTCCGTTATCATGTCTATCTTTACCATTCCTTTTGCACATCTCTAAACCCTCCAGTGCATACCTATATGAAAAATTTGTCTCCTCTGACTGTGGATTTTTCAACGCACCCTTATCTTGGTCTCCCCTAGAAAGTTGCGCCTCAGCCTTAAACCTCATGGCCATGGTACCCTAAAGAAGCCGTAAAGAAATGCAGGACAAGGGCTTTGGAGGCACGAACACCCACAACAATGCACATACTAGCACAGGAAGCCAACCTTAGGGAACTGAAATCCCTAACCCACATTGATGAACAAACCTCCTCTCTTCACAATAAAGTGCAAAACCAACAAGCGTCAAACTTTGAGCCTAAACGCTGCCCAAAATACCCAAAATGTTGGTTTTGTAGCTCGAAATAATGCCCAAAAAACCCTAGTATTCCGCCTCTCTTTTCAATTCCATTGAAATCCCATATTCTTATAGATACTTGTTTAAGCCATCCAATCAAGAAAAAATAATATTTAGCTTTCAAAATAATATCTGTTACATTAATAATATTTATTCTTAATAATAAAGTTTTATTTAAATAAATTATTAATATTACTATTAATATAAAATGATTAATAGTTATGTAAATTAATTTTTAAAATTAATAATATATATTAATATTAATATTGATTTCATTATTATTTTATAATATTATATATTATAATTTACTTTATTAATATTGTATAAGGCTTATAAATATTATTATACATAAAAAATACTAGGAAATATGTACATTATGTCTTATATTCTTGATTTAAGGCTTTAAATATTTATGATTTTTGTATGTTTTTTTACTAACAAACCCAAAATGAACCCAATACTCAAAATGATTTCAGCCAAATCCACAAATTAAACCCTTGAACGTGAACATGAACTAGTACTAGTATTGGTAACTTAGATTTTTTCAACGAATAGATATTATATGGTTTTGTTGATTTCTTTCTTATTTAGATATCTTATTATATCATGTTGCACCATTTTTACTACCAAATTTATATATAATTATTTCCTTTTGCTAGATAGTTGATGTTATTGCCTTTTGAACATTTTGTGCATGCATTTTTGGTAAAAAAGAGTTCTTTACCTAGGTTTTATTGGATGTGCATGTGATTATCAGCTCCCATTAATTGTGTCTAGACATTCTTGGATATTTATGTAGTGTTATTTTTTCTTTTCTCATCGAGGAATCAATATGAGCTATGTATTAAAAATTTAAGATGTTTTGAACAGTACAAATACAAATAAGGGAGGCCTTCAGAGCTAAGTTTACTAGGATCTTGAGTACGCATTTGTAGATAGGGGGTTCTAAAATAGTTTTTGTTTGAGCATATCATAGTGTTGAGAATCAAACTTAGCAAATTGTTTTCTTACTCATACTTTAAAAATAATTAATTTGTTATGAAAAAACTTCATGTATTGCATCTTATATCAAAGTAACTTCAAATATATTACATCTCATATAAAAATAACTGTTTCAAATATCATATTAGCATAACTTAGATTCAATATTTGACAAGGAAAACCAAAAGTATAAATGGATTTCAATTAGTATTGAAAAAAAATCTGCTTTTCCATTTAGTGTAGCGCAAAACGAAATATTTTTTTGTTTTTCTAAACTTGAGTGGGGGTCTAGGGGTGGTAGTGCCTACTAGGGTTGAAGTAACACCTCCCCTAGGGTTTGATGTATAAATAATTGAATATATGTATATTTTTATAATTGCCGAATCTAGCAACATTTGTGTCAATTTTTCTTGATAATTCGTCATTTTTGTATCCAATACCATGTTCTTTTTCATGGAACTCTGGTAAAAATAGTTTGAAAACAAATGAGCAAGTGAAAATAAGCTTAAAATGATTAAGCAAGTGCTTTAAAGTGTTGGTACTTTTTTAGGGTTAAGAATGATTTGTTTAAAAAAAATAATCTTATATTTTTTGACTAGTAGCCCTATAGACTTGTTGAGTCTAGGTTTGGGACTTGTGAGTTTGTCCAAGCTCACAAGTCCCAAACTATTACGCAAGTAATTGATAAATTATCGATGTATTAATAATGAAAAATGTGCTCAATAAATAGTTTACAAAATATACAAAAAAATAGGAAGTTTCTAAAAAGAAACTCCAGATAAGATCAGAGACGATCTTATCTATAATTTACAATAAAATACAATATTGAGTATTAATAAATAAATAATATATATTATTTTAATACCCTCCCTTAATGCTCAATTTATTAACTACACCAAGATTCCCCATGAATTTTACAGACTTATCTGGATTAAGTGACTTGGTGAGAATAACTGTTGTGTGCTCCTCTGTGGGAACATACAGTAACTCAACTAATCAGTCTTCAATAAGCTTTCCAATGAAGTGACAATGAGTTTCCACATGCTTGGTTCTTTCATGCAAGACTGGATTCTTGGCAAGTTTGAGAACCCCCTGATTATCACAAAACAAGGGAGTCGAACCTGCTTGAGATATTTGCATATCCACAAGCATCTGGCGAAGCCAAACTGCCTCACATGTTGCTTTAACTGCTCTTTGATACTCTGCTTCTGTCGAGGAGAGAGCCACTGCCTGTTGCTTCTTACTAGTCCATGTGACTGCACCGGATCCCAAATTGAACACATACCCAGATGTTGATTTCTTGTCATCAACTGAACCTGCCCAATCTAAGTCTGTGAAAACATTGAGTCTAGGAGCGTGACTCTGAGTGTACAAGAGTCCATAGTCAGAAGTGCCTTTCACATAACGCAGCACACACTTCGCTACTACCCAATGATCAACCTTGGGAGCTGTCATGAAGCGTGAAATGTAGCTCACTGCAAAATTGAGGTTAGGTCTAGTGGCAGTGAGATATATGAGGCTGCCCACTAGTTGCCTGAACAATGATTTATCTACTATTGGTGAGTCTGACTTAGCTGACAACTTGAGCCCTTTTTCCATGGGTGTGGAGGCAAGTTTGCAATCTTGCATTCAAAACTTATTCAGAAGACTTCGAGCATATTTTGATTGGGAGATGAAGATAGTGCTCTCGGTCTGCCAAACCTCAACACCTAAACAGTAATGCAAAAGTCCCAAATCTGTCATGTCAAATGTGTTGTACAAATCCTATTTGATCTCAGTGATCAAATGTGCCGAGCTGCCAGTAATGATTAGGTCATCCACATAGACAACAACAATAAATATTTCACTACCAGTCTGCTTGGCATACAGATTAGAGTCAGATGGAGTCCTCTGAAAGCCATGTTTTGTGAGGTACTTATCAATCTTGATGTACCAAGCCTTAGGAGCTTGTTTCAGGCCATAGAGTGCTTTGACCAATCTGCACACCTTGTGTTCTTGACCAACAACTTTGAATCCTGGAGGTTGCGTCATGTAGACTTCTTCCTTCAACTCACCGTTGAGGAATGCACTCTTAACATCCATTTGATGGGCTTTCCAACCAAACTGTGCTGCTAAGGCAAGAACAAGCCGTATGGTACTCATTTTGGTTGTAGGAGCAAAGGTCTCCTTTTAGTCAATGCTTTCGTTCTGTGAGAACCCCCTTGCAACTAGAGGAGCTTTGTACTTGTCAAGGGTTTCGTCAGCTTTGTATTTCACCTTATACACCCATTTGTAGCTAATGGGCTTCTTCCTTGGAGGAAGATCAGAAAGGACCCAAGTGTGATTCTTCTGAAGACTTTGGTATTCAACTTCCATAGCCTTTTCCCACTTAGGAATTCCTTTAGCCTATGAATATGTCTAAGGCTCATAGATACTGTGAATGTTGGCCATAATAGCAAAATTGACTGTATGCTGCTGTTTGCTCTTATTTCTAGATGATCTACCCTTAATGAGCTCATCATCTCGAAGATCACTGATAGTCTTAAGCGACCATTTCTTTCAGAGAGTAGAAGTGCCAACATCAGAAGTAACAGGAGGAGTTGGAACTAGTTGTGGATCTGGAATAGGTTCAACATGTGGATTTTCAGTAGCATACGGAGGAAAATCAGGTTGAGCATCATCAAAGACCGAGTCTTCTCATCCCTCCCATTAGGGGAACCTAACGAAAGTCGAATACCCAAATCATAAGTCTTCAAGGGTTGATCCTCTGAATGCTGAACAGGCAAGGAAAGGTGAAATGATCCTCGTTCTTCATCAAAGACAACATCCCGACTAAAGGTAAGACGATTAGTGTCTACATCAATCAGTTGGTAAGCCCTATGGTTGTCACTATACTTTGTGAACATCAGTTTTTGACTCTTGGAATCCAATTTGGAGCACTTAGCATCTGGAATACAAACATATGCTAGAGAGCCAAAAATATTTAAGTGACTGATCCTAGGTTTTCGACCAGTATAAGCTTCCTCAGGAGTCTTCCCCTTAATGACATGAGTAGGAGACCGATTAAGGAGATAGACATCAATATAGACTGCTTCTACCCAAAACTAAGTAGGAACACTCTTGTGTTGCAACATGGAGCGGGCCATCTCAACAATTGTACATGATTGCACCGCTCGACAACACTGTTTTGCTGAGTGTAGGGCGTGGTTAACTGGCGTTTAATTCCATGTGTATCACAGAAGTTGGAGAATGCACTAGAATAGAATTCCCCCCCATTATCTGGCCTAAGAGTAATTATGCAACAACCAGACTCTTTTTCTACCAAGGCCTTAAACTTCTGAAATACATTAAACACTTCTAATTTCTACTTAAGTATACCCACATTTTCGTACTGAAATCATCGACAAAAAGTAAGAAATACCTGCAACCAGTTACAGAGGGTGTAGATATGGGCCCACAAATATCAACATGAACTAATTGCAATATCTTAGAAGCTCGCCAAGAGTCACCATTCATGAACGGTGTTCGATGCTGCTTCCCAGCTTGACAAGTGCCACAAACGCTGTGGTGCTGAGTTTGAATGTCAGGTGGACCAGCTACAAGTCCCTCCCGAGCAAGCTGAGAGAGATAGTGCACATTCAAGTGCCCATACCGTTGATGCCAAATGTTAAAATTAATGATCAGATTTATATGCACAGAAATTAATTCAAAAAATTCAACACAGGACATAACAAATATCGTAGGAAAATCCTCTTCTTGAGTGAGAATGTCTGCCGTTTTTCTCATCAATGCTAATATACTTCAACTGGATAGCTTTCCTCAATACCATATCTTGAATATAGTGGTATTTGATCTCAACATGTTTGGTTTTGTCATGAAACACTGGATTGACAGAAAGCTTCACACAACTTTGGTTATCTCAATGAATGATAGTAGGCTCCATTGATTGTCCAAACAATCCTGCAAGGAGCTTATGAAGCTGCACTGCTTCCTGAGCTGCCATACAAGCTGCAATATATTCAACCTCTACTGTACTCAATGCTATAGATGACTTCTTCCTGCTGCACCAAGAAATCATAGCAGATCCCAAATTGAAGCAACATCCAGAGGTGCTCTTCCG
>VDFB02031297.1:0-25768 GCA_007258455.2 Sequoia sempervirens | reverse complement strand
TTAGATTGAACAAAAACATATCAAATTTCATGTTGTGAGAACCTAAAATTCTAAAAACTAATATGAAAAGCATATCAACACAAAATTGCAAGGTTGGATGCCTAAAACACCTAAAACTAAATACATTCATTTGTCGTATTGCTATCAATACTGTTGAGGCATGTTGTCAAGCATTATGGCGGCCACATTGATGTAGCATAGGTGCATGTGGTGGTGGTGGTGGTATCCTTTCAAATTTTTTTGGCTTAAGTAATTCTGAAGGCAAATGCTCTACTGACTAGTGTAGTTGGTCCTATGGAAAATGAATCCACCTCGCATTTGTTGCCAACCTCCATTGTTTCTTCACTATTCTTTTCTTATGCTCTTTGTATAGTTGGATACATCTAAAACCAAAAAGGTGAGGGAAAAATCTAAGCTTGAAGCATGAATCCCTATTAATAGTTCTATATTAAATGTCAGCTAAGTAGCTTGAGCTTTGTGACAATGGCATATAAGCTGCAAAAATACTATGCAAATTTTAATGCTCAGTCCCATAGATCCCGTAAGTCTACTTGAAATCAATGTTCCATGGGGACTTGGAGGGAACATCTCCTTTGTTTTAGAATTGGACAACTTGCTCCATTTGGTGCATAAAAATAGAAGAAGGTAACTTTTAAGGAAAAAAATGTTGAAACCCCTCTTAAGAAGGTAAAAGGGGGAGGATTGCTATTGCAACTTTAGGCTTTAGAATATTGAATTTACTTTTTAAAATTTTAACCATTTTTAGTTTGTTTAAACTTTAGTTATTTAAATAGCTGCCCCTTGTTGTCCCTCTATCATCCTTGAAAGCACGTCCCCGCATCCCTGCATTTCCCCTATCTTGGAAACTTGGAGAAATATTGCTTGAAATTTATACTTGTTAGCATGACATTTTTGGCTATTGGTCTAAATTGATTGACAATTCCAAGAACTTTTTAAGTCTCCAAAGCTCTAGGCTTCAAGCAATATCCTTATGTGTCATTTGGCATTAAGATGGACCATTCATCTGCTATTGCTTTGTTTATTGAAGATTTTGGGGCCTTTTAGTTAAAGTTGGACCCTCAACTTCTTTAGAGTGTAAAACAAATGCTACATAACTAATATATCAAACTTGTCTCCAACATTCTCAAGAGGATGCAATTGGGAGTAGCAAATATTATTGATCATGTAGGATGCATAAAAACTAGAAAGTTGTATGAATGGTTCAACAAATATGCATTTGCAAGTTGATGCAAGAGAAGCTTAGGGGTCAAACAATCTTGCATCTCCCAAAAACATTGTATCTTGTTTTGTTGCATGCTGCTTGTTTTCTTTTGGTGTGCTTTATTGTTTGTTTTGTTTTGTGCGTTTTGGGTAGTTGTTGGACCTATGTGACCTTGCATCTTGTGTCTTTGGTTCTTATGCAACCTTTGCATGTGAACTGTTGTTTTTGTTCACTTTGCATGGTTTTTCTTGAGTGCAACTTTTTGGATGTGCCTTGCGCAAGCCTCAATGGGTGCTAGCTGGCCTATGCATCTTGTGTGCTACTGTGCAAGCTTTTTCCAAACTTTTGCATTCTTCAATGTTACCACACATATGGTTGGACTTCATTTGAATGAAGCATGAGATTTCAAGTTGACTTTTTTCTTTTGTGTCAAGTGCTTTGTCTGTGTGCACGTCATCTTTACACCAAATTCTCTTATCAACATGCACTTCAATTCTAATGCTTCTATGAGGTTAACCTATACACTTGGTGATCAATTCCTTTTGGTTGATCTATATTTCATGCATAGGTTACATGTGGGCAATCAATTAACTAGAATTGAAGAGACTTCTCTTGGAGTGACAATTCAACTTCATCTTGGAATGAAATTTTTCTTTTGTTCATGGACAATTGGCATTTTTCTTCTTCTTGTTTAGTTCATTGATGAATGCCAAGAGTCACAATGATTGTTTATTTAATGGCACTTTCTATGAAGAATTGGGTTGGCAACTTGATTTAGAATTGAATCAAATTAGCTTTGGGTTGCTTGGGTAGATTGTGACATAGAGAGTCTACTTAGGTTGGGTGTATTTTTTGTTGGGTATTCATGTTGTTGGGTTCCATTTGTACTAAAGGGTCCTGTTGTGACCTTTTCACACATCACCCCATTCAAAATGGGGACCCCCTAATTTTTGTCCCATTCGGGTCTTTTGACTTTGGTTTTGGGTGGTTTTGGGGCTCTCTCTCGGTTCCTTCTATCTTTCCGGGGATGTACCTATCTTTTGGCCTAATTTGGAGTGTTGGCTAAGTTTGGAGTGCGCTTTGTTGGATTAGGGTTTTCATTCTTCAGGCTAGTTTGGGGTTAATTTAAGTGAGCATATTGAAATCTGAGACTTGGCACTGCGTTCAGGAAGCTTCAGGCAGGTTCCCATTAAAGTTTCACTAAATTCTGACAACTTACTATTTTTAGTAAGTACTCAATTTGGGACCTTTTCCTTAGGACTTTTGAAATTCTGACTGCTACATCACGTTTAGGACCCTTCAAGGTACTTGCATGCAAAATTTGAACAAATTTTGACAACTTTCTATTTTTAGCAGTTCTGGCTTTGGGAGCAATTTTTAGGGTTTGCATGTATGATTTTTCAATGCATGTCAGGATAGTCTTTTTGGGTTTTTCGAGAGCTTCGCGATGGTATAACATGCAAGTCAAGATGATGACTTTCTATTTTTAGTAGGTGCCTCGCATGCAAGCCAGTTTTTTGGGTTTTTCTGGGTTTTTTGAGATCTCTCGGGCAATATGACATGCAACCACGTCTGACAATCAATTGATCACTTTTTAGGCACTTACTATTTTTAGTAGGTCCACTCCAGCAGTCCCAGATCTTCAGTTTCAGGAGCAGAGTAGTTCAAAACAAAAACGGAGTTGAGCGGAGGTCACTTAAGGCACATGCAAGTGAAATTAGGGTTTCCAACTTTGGTGCCTAAAATGAGGGGTAAAACTCGAGAAAAATGAAAAATTGATGTATCTTATTGCGATCAGCATCTTTCAAGGAATCTACTGGTAAAATTTGAGCACAATCTGCATACTTATTATTTATCGTAAGTCACTTCTAGAACAGGGCTAAAAATAGCAGGTGAGCACGAAAGGAAGGTGTGAACAGGTCAGTTAAGTCATGAGGATCACGTTGGGCAAATTTCAAGCCAAGAGGAGTTGCAGAAGTTTGAGAATCAAGAAATTACTAAAAATAGAAAGTGAGGGCGAGCAGGTTAAAAATTTGACTAAGTGTTTAGATAGGCTAAGAGGGAGACAAGGAAGCACATAAGTTAAGGAAAATGGCAGGAGCCCCCCCTCATATGCGCCCAGCTTGACACCTCCTCAAATGTGCCCTCAAGGTGGCTTGAAATTTTCTAAGGCAATCAAAATGGAAGCACCACCTCTCAAAAGCACCCAAGGAAGGAGTTGGATGGCAAGAAACTTTCTAAGTCATAAGATGGAAGCAGGACCCCTCAAATGCACCCTCAACATGATGACATCCAAATGTGCCCAAGGTAGACAGGAGGTATGAAAATTCTCTAAGGCAATTAAAATGGCACTACCACGCCCTAAATGCACCCAAGTTGAGAGGAGATGCATGAAAGTTCTAAGGCGTGGAAGATAAAATTGCTAGACCCCCCTCTAAATGTGCCTAGAGCATGAAGCAAGTTAGAGAAAATTTTTCTAAGTCATAAAATGGAAGTAGAGGACCTCATATGCACCCATCATGAGCAAGGAGGAATGAAAATTTCCTAAGGCATAGAAAATGAACTAACACCCCTCTAAATGCGCCCAAGGAGCAAGTGAAGATAGAAGTTTGAGAAAATTTTCTAAGTCATGAAAATCAGAGCCCACCCCTTCATATGCGCCCATGAAGCAGGGCATGAGAGGAGATACATGAGAATTTTCTAAGGCATGGAAGGTGAAAGCATAAGGGTCCAAATGCGCCCTTGAAGAAGTTGAGTGAATTTTGTTTAAGTCATGAACTCCCCCCCTTTGAAATGCGCCCTAGGAAGGGTAAAGTGGCATGAAAAGTTGCTAAGGCATTAGAATGAAAGCAACAACACTCAAATGTGCCCAAGGAAGAAGAGGTTGGGTAAGAAATTTCTCTAAGGTGTGAAACAAAAGCTCAAGGGGTGAAATGCGCCCAAGATGAGTAGGTGACATAAAACTTGTCTAAGGCAATGAAAATGAGAGCACCTTCCCTCAAATGCACCCAAGGAAGGGTAAGTTGAAATAAAAATTTTCCTAAGGCATAAACTTGAAAAGACACCTCTCAAAATGCGCCCAAGGCAGAGACATCAAGGTGAGAAATTTTCTAAGGGAAGAAACAAAAGCACAAGGGGTCATATGCGCCCAAAGAAGAAGTTAGAGCAAGAAATTTGTCTAAGGCATCAAATATGAGCTCAACCCATCAAATGCGCCCAAGCTCCAAGAGACAAAATATTCTAAGGCAAGAGGGGATGAATGAGAAAACACCCCTCTAAATGGGCCCAAGGGGGAATGGATGAATATATGAAAATTTTCTAAGGTAGGTAATGAAGTAGGAGCCTTCTAAATGTGCCCTAAGAAGAAGTTGAGTAAAAAGTTTCTAAGGAATCAACATGAAATGACACCCAAGGAAATGCGCCCATGATGAAAAGTTATGAAGAAAGCAAAGTTTGCTAGAGAAAAATGATGAACTCTATTAGATCCAAAGATCAATCAGACCTCGGAAATCAAAACATGGAAATTAGGTAAGTGAAGTGGATTTATACTATGAGTGTTTTGATGCTCTTCTTTTTGTTTTGCAGGGTGAACACTAGGGCCAAAGCATGATGACTTGGGGGTGATGAAGCAAGTACTCCAGGACAACATTACAACCTTGGAAGGAGATAAAGTTACATGTTTCAAACTCCTCCATGATGTCTCATTTGCGCCCAAACCATGAAGGGAGATGTTGGAAGAAACGGCTAAGTGTTGGAATTTGTAGGAACCCCTGTTTCCCTGTTTCTGAATCTATCTGTTTTGTGTATTTTTGGTGTTTTTGCAGGACAAATGAAATTTACAATTTTTGAAAGAGATTGCTGAATAAATTTAAATAGAATAATACAACTCTGAAAATGATAGAATATACTGAATCTCCTGATGCCAGATTATTTATTAATCTTCTAGAACGATTACAAATAAGATCTGATGACATGCAACTTAAAAAGCAACAATATTATTAATGTAAAAACCTGGTATTTGCAGCAGATGGTAAAACCCTCGAAGATGCAATCTCTGAATAAGTTCTGTGATAACCTCTGAATGAAGCTACCTCTCTGATAAGCAATGAATCAGCTGATATTTCACAACCTCTAAACTGCAACACTGAAGATGGCTCGTTCTCCAATGCCTGTAGACAACTGAAACCCTTGGCTTCGTTCTCCGGAAGAAGACTTGATCAAAAATCCATTTCATAACATAATGAGCTCAAATCCCAATGAAACCCTTATATCTCCTCAAGAGTTCGAATTTTTCTCAATTAGGTTTTATTTAAATAAATTCGAATTTTTCTTTTTAATTTTTCAATAGTTTTCGAAAGCACTTTTAATTATAAAATATAATTAAAAGTGGCCCCTTCGATGATGGGCGACCCTTTTAGCAAAAATCACTTAAGTTATAATAAAATATTATAACTTTATATTATAATGCTCCAGTAATTAATATTTAATTAAATCAATTAAATATTAATATCTCCTTCAATATTAACCCGATGCTCGAGCCGTCTGAAGCTGACGAACAATGAAGTGATTCTGAACATAATCCATCCATACTGCTAAAAATAGCAGGGGTCCCATGCTGACTGCCAATAACTGCTAAAAATAGCAATCCGAGCAAATAGTGTCCGAACGAGCCCAAACGAAAGCCAACTGATAACAATCTGACAACTGAAGCCAAGCCAAGCTCCATCAAGACCCTCTATCCATCCTATCAGCCTACGAGGGTCGCATAATAGGCTAAATCCATCGAACTCTGATGCTCGCAAAAATGGGGACATTACAGTCCGCCCTCCCTGAAATTGCTTGTCCTCAAGCAATCTCTACTGCAAAGAAACCCAACTCCTCGGAAGGCCCAAAATAAGAACTGTGAAATGTCCCACACATCTCTAACTGTCTCTTGTAGCATCAACAAAAACACAACTGTGCAAGCTATCCCTGGATCCCAAACCCATAGTGAAAGTTTGTCGTGTCTGTCATCCTCAGGCTGCCACTGCGCTCTACTGCCTCCAACTTCACCATGTTGTGAGTGGTGAAGTAACACAATGGGACCCATCCAATACTCAGTGCCAAAACTGTCACCACCTGGATCCCAATACAATCTGAATTCACATCCATCTGTCATGCGGAGAAAAGAACTTCTAGAAGCATCTGCTACACTGAATCTCTCCCTGTCCTCTGCTAAACCCTCATGAATGTGATAACTGACCAAGCCATCATGCCAACTGACACCGTAGTCATCCTGTAACCATGTACCCATAAGAAAACCTTGTGACATAGAAGTAGCAAACCCAGTTGGATACATATCGGCATGATGTAAAACTGATAACTGTCCCTGCAAGTGATCCCCCGCAAACAGCTGAATCGGACGCTTGCAGCCTCTAATCCCATCTTCTGAAGACGGTGAATACCCATCCCACAACGGATGGTATAACTCCTGGGCCAATCCACACCGATGCATCATCAAATCCTCCGTGTGTGGACCAAAGGAGAAGTGATAAACACTCCTCACGATGCAATCAAGATAAAATGCTCCCACCTCTGTCAATGGCTGTCCATCATAGTCCTGGGGAAACAAATTAGCATAAGTACAAATCTCCATACTGGATGATGCCCCACATATCTCCTGTGACGACAATGGAGTAGTGACGTGATCTGTCACACAACTCTCGGAAAAAACAACTATCTCATCACAAGAGCTCTCAACCAAAACACTCATCCCAGCTGAATTGACTGCACCAATATCTGTGATAGATGTAACCACATCCTCACTACCACTCGTGGATATAAGATCCTCAGCAACTGCCTCTGTATATAACTGTACTGTATCTGCAGCTGGTGGAGACTGTGCCAACCTCAACTCCACGGTCAACTCCTCCAACCGTGACTGTGACTCTTGAAGGGCCAACTGAGCACTCTCCAACGAGTGCATAGTCACCTCAAGCTCATGAGTGAGCTCATCAACCTGCTCCTCCTTCCTCTGCAATGCATCATAACAAATGCAATCCCACTCGAGAAGAAAATCCCTGTCTGCAAGTAGTTTTAGGTAATTTTGTTTCATCATTCCAATTGCTTCTCGAAGTGCATGTATCTCTGCAAGGGAAAAACCACTATCACCGTGCTCATCTGTCAAAGGGGTACTCCACCCATAGGTAGCTAGCATCTGACGAGCAACATCAAAATGCTCAATGGTTGTGGCAATCATATTGTCGTTCACCTTTAGTTGCCCAACCAAATGATGAGGATTCTGTAGCTTAAGACCCCCATACAAGTTTTCCGGTTCGCAATATGCACTATGATATGAGGCCGATTCGTCCTCACTCTCCTCATGATAAGCAGCCTCATGTGTGCTTTCATCTATGCACACCTCAACATCTAAGGTACTGCTGCTGTGTACCTCAAAGGATGGCTCAACTGATAAAGTAGAAGTTGCTGATATAACAGTATCTTCACACACTTCCACTCCCGATGTAACTGTATCACCTTCCAACTCACAATCTTGGGATTCCATGTCAACATGTGAACATTCTAACTTATTTTCTAAATTCTGATCTGAAAAATCAGATTCACCCTGACATGAATCCTCTACATACAATGCATCATTAGTACCCAATTCCGGAGTACTTTCATGTGACCATTCGATAGGATCATTTTGCACATGTGAAAACACTGCAGTCTCATACTCATGCAAAGTTTCATCATCGCTGTCATGAAAATCAGGACTGTTAGGTGTAGCTTCCCTAGGATCAGTTGTATACTGGTCACCAACTGCTGAAAACTCATTGTAGAGGCTTCTTGACACCTCACTTGAAAAGACATCATGTTCAGATTTAGATTCTTCACGATTACTTTGCTGGTTAGTTTTTTTAGGTTCTGAATCCTCATAGGGAGCCCACATTATTCTATGCGCTTTGCCCTTAGGTCTCAAAGGGCAATCATGGTTTAAGTCGTACGGCTTTCCGCAATAGGAACACAACTTCATTTTGTTTTGCGATGTCGAACCTTTGATGATAGGAAGTGAATTGAATCCTTTAGACTGTCCCAACTTTGAAAGCGTCTGCTCTAAACGCAGTAACTCTCGATTGAACTTGTATTGTGATTGTCCAAGCTCTTTCAATGCCTGTTTATTGTTGGACAATGTTTTCATGAAACCCATTTTCGCTATCCAGCTGCAAACCAAATCCAACTGACTTGATTCCTGGCCTTCACTGTACTGTCCTTTAAGGGTTATAATGTAATTTTTATCAGTTTGCTGCCCTGGAGTTCTGTCAAACAGTTTGTATGCACTGCCAGACTTCTTATCAATGTATATCAATGACTGATAGTAAAGGCAATGTACTGAAAATATTTCAGTGGCTCTCCAAAGCAATAATATGACCAGAACTAAGCATGATTGTGAGTTACAACTCTAAAACCTTCGATCAAACAGTTACCAGGCACCCAGCACAACCTTCATATAGTCTTGAATTCAACTATTTACCAGCATATGCCCATACAATTTACAGTCATATTGTATTTATTAATAATTTCTGCTGTGGATGTTCTCTGTTCTGTTTGTCTTCTTTGTTTCGATTTGTGTGATAGGAAATGACCTAACCAAACATAGCCAAAGACTTCAATCGAGATTTCCAACACAATCATATAACCAACTCATGCGACTCAGCAGCTACAGTACTTGAACACTTCAACCAACAATTTGTGATTTAATTTTCTTACTCCAATCTGGGTACGCCTTGTGATGGCTATGAACTAGCACCCACGTTTTATTCTTGCTGCTGTATCCCACTAGAATCACTTTCTATGAGGCTGTGTTCACCTTCTTAACATATGATGACTGGTGTTTGTCTTTTCTAAGCACCACATAGACCTTCTCATATGTCACACGACTTCTTAAATTCAAGCAGCTGACAGAGACTTGTCAATTCTCTGTTTGACGGCTTTGATTCCTTAGATCCCCACGTATGCCAACAAAATTAAATGAACATCCCCTAAATCACATACAGAAATGTTGCGCTTGGTTTGATGCCCTTGAGGTGTCGTCTCTGACTCAGACAGATGCGCCCAGATTAATTATTACAGAGGAATTTGATTTAATTTATTCCCCAATAAAAAAAACGGCTGAGACAAGTTTAATTCCTTTGCAAAATTGTCGGCCTCCTCATTAGCATCGAATTTGTCACTAATTGAACCTGTCTTCCTCCACAAATATTATCGACACCTTTTTTTATTTCTTTATATGCTACCCAGTCGATAATCTCCAGCAACTTCTTCACCTTCAATGGCTTAAAGACGTCTTTTTTCTGAATAATGCGATGCCTTAATTCACTTTCAAATGATGAACCGTCAAGTTCCGGATTTGTCTTGAAGCGGCTGCTTCAATAATCCCATCTGACTTCAAAACAAAAAATGCGGATATCCCTTTAACACGTGCAACAACCATCCAAGCACCTCCCGACAGGACACAAGAAAGTGATACCTCTTTGTGACTATACAATTCTTCTCCTGGCATCTGTATTTGTCTTTACCGGCAGCAATAGACACATCTCCAACTCAGGATTGGTGCGCTAACCAAAATATGCATATTTGGCTTATAACGCGTCTTCCAGCAATGAGACGGCTTCCATAAAATTAATGTCTTCTTCAATTCGCGTTTTTATGCGGCCAGAATTCCCTACAATAGGAAATCGATATGTGGATGACTGATTGCCACGAATTAATTTGATCTCTTAACAGTGCCCAGATTGCCACGAAAATACCAATCTCCGTAACAACTTAGAATATTTGAAATCGTCCCAATATGAACGATATTCCTCAGAATTTGTCTCTACGCGCTTTTGTTTGTATTGGTCTCTTGCGAACTTTTAAAAAAAAATTGACGGCTCCAGGAATTTAATCACCCTTTTCACCAAATCACGACTCCACCAAAAATGAGATGGCGTCAGAAATTTTTTTTTTTTAATTTTTTTTTTTTTGAATATAAAAGCTTGTAGACTCGATTTGTCTTAATTTCCAGCACAGTCTATGAATAAGACAAATTTCTTGTTTTTACATTCAATCGTACCTCCCAGATTTGACGCCTCACTGGGTAAAATATTCAAACCTCAGAATGCTTCTCATAAGATAAATTTTTTTTTATCAATATGTCCCGATTTTCCAATAAATTTCCACCAGATTATTTTGAAACTCCCCAAAATAAACCAGATTTTTTTTTTTTTCTCTGAAATCTTAAAACCCTAATATTCTGAGAAATTTTCTTTTGAAACCCAACACAGGATGGCAGGTGACCGCTCTGATACCACTGTAGGAACCCCTGTTTCCCTGTTTCTGAATCTATCTGTTTTGTGTATTTTTGGTGTTTTTGCAGGACAAATGAAATTTACAATTTTTGAAAGAGATTGCTGAATAAATTTAAATAGAATAATACAACTCTGAAAATGATAGAATATACTGAATCTCCTGATGCCAGATTATTTATTAATCTTCTAGAACGATTACAAATAAGATCTGATGACATGCAACTTAAAAAGCAACAATATTATTAATGTAAAAACCTGGTATTTGCAGCAGATGGTAAAACCCTCGAAGATGCAATCTCTGAATAAGTTCTGTGATAACCTCTGAATGAAGCTACCTCTCTGATAAGCAATGAATCAGCTGATATTTCACAGCCTCTAAACTGCAACACTGAAGATGGCTCGTTCTCCAATGCCTGTAGACAACTGAAACCCTTGGCTTCGTTCTCCGGAAGAAGACTTGATCAAAAATCCATTTCATAACATAATGAGCTCAAATCCCAATGAAACCCTTATATCTCCTCAAGAGTTCGAATTTTCTCAATTAGGTTTTATTTAAATAAATTCAAACTTTTCTTTTTAATTTTTCAATAGTTTTCGAAAGCACTTTTAATTATAAAATATAATTAAAAGTGGCCCCTTCAATGATGGGCGACCCCTTTTAGCAAAAATCACTTAAGTTATAATAAAATATTATAACTTTATATTATAATGCTCCAGTAATTAATATTTAATTAAATCAATTAAATATTAATATCTCCTTCAATATTAACCCGATGCTCGAGCCGTCTGAAGCTGACGAACAATGAAGTGATTCTGAACATAATCCATCCATACTGCTAAAAATAGCAGGGGTCCCACGCTGACTGCCAATAACTGCTAAAAATAGCAATCCGAGCAAATAGTGTCCGAACGAGCCCAAACGAAAGCCAACTGATAACAATCTGACAACTGAAGCCAAGCCAAGTTCCATCAAGACCCTCTATCCATCCTATCAGCCTACGAGGGTCGCATAATAGGCTAAATCCATCGAACTCTGATGCTCGCAAAAATGGGGACATTACAGAATTTCTCCACAAGGACCTAATATGCACTCAACTCAGGGAGGCAGGTGGCAAGGAAGAAATGGTCGAGTCCAAGACAAGAAAATCCTTGAAGATCAGGATGGAGGAAATGATCATCCTCAATTACTAAAATGTCCTCAAAGCTAAGGAGGGGGAATGAACAAAAACTTCAGTATTAAAGGGTGACAACGGAATGGATTGAAGAACAAAGTAGAGGAATTCTTCTCAAGTGTGAAGTCCTTCAATGACCCAAAAAATGTTCTCTAGCATACTTCGCACAACCCAAGATGCAGTGGCAGCAAGGAGGAAAATCACCATCAAACAGGAGAAAGAAGTAGCTGTCTTGGAAGTTTAGATTGAGAACGTGCCTGCCATATCAGTTCAAGAAGTAGAGACTGAGATGATGAAATTGATTGAGTTTGCAGTCAAAGAGAAGGACAATGGGAACGCGTTTCTGGACGAGAATCTTCTAGAAGATGGTGGGCATTAAATGCTCATAATGGTCAAAGGGAGAGAGTGGGCCTTTTGTGCTCATTTATTACCCCACTCCACTTTCTGGTAGTTTTTATGGCAGAATCTTAATTAGGGCTTATGTGGCTCAATCTAAGCCCTCCATTGTATTTGAATATGAGCTGTTCGTTGGAATTGGCCAACTATAAAAGGGGCATCCCCCCTCATTTGTATCATAGCTTAGAAGATAGAGCATAGAGAGATAGCATAGCATAGATTGTGTCATGTCCCCTTCTCAGTGACATCTCTCGGAGCACAAGATTGGCCTATCATACGACCCTCGTAGGCTGATAGACTGGATAGAGGGTCACTTTGGAGCTTGGCTCAGCTTCAGTTGGCAGAGTTTGATCAGTAGGCTTTCGTTTGGGCTCGATCGGAGACTTTAAGTTGCTATTTTTAGCGCCTCGGATGGGACTGCTATTTTTAGCAGTATGGATTTGGCAGCGTCTAATCACTTGTTCGGGTGACGGATCAACGAGAGAAATATTAATATTTAATTGTATTAATTAAATATTAATTATTTGAAGATTATAATATAAAGTTATAATATTAAATTATAACTTAAGTGATTTAAGCTGAGGGGTCGCCCATCAGGAAGGGGCCAATTCGTTGATTATATTTTATTATAAAATTTGGCTGAGACTATGGGAATATTAAAAGAATTAAAAGTTGAATATTTTAATAAAACCCTATTATTGAGGAAATCGCACTTTTGAGCCATATAGTGCATTTGCATTGGGTTTTGAGCCATTATGATGATTATTGATTTTGAAAATTGATCAACTTTGATCTGGGCAAGAAGCTTTAGGGTTTCAAGTTCGAAGTCCTTGGGGAACAAGCCATCTCCATTGGAAGCAGTTCAGAGGGTGTGAAATAACACCTGATTTATTGCCAGCAGAGGTTTCTTCATCCAGAGGAAATCATTGAACTTCAGAGTTGTTTAAATATTCAGGGTTACAGAGAGTTTCTCTTTTTCTAGAAGACATCTAGCAATTCAGGCGCACATATTCTCCACATTCAGAGATTCCAGAAAGGGGCCGTACATTTACATTTATTGCTGTTGCTGTCTCAGCCGTACAAATCTGTACCAGGGCCGTACCATCCATTTAGGGGCGTATTTTCAAGAGAGAGCAAAACGCCTTATATCTTTGACCTCTATCTTCAGCAGTTGAGGCGCCTAGGTGTCTGGACCTGTTTGCAATCATAAAACCAAGGGAGAAGGGTGTAATTAATGCAGCCGTACCAGATCTGTACTTTCCAGTCTGCTGCAAAAATACCAGGTTTTTACAATTAAAATCATTATTTTTATATTGCATGTCAGTAGATCATTTTTGTAATCATCCCAAAAGAACAAATAATAGATTGGCATTCGTACTGTTATCAAATACTACTGCTATCAGAGTAGAAATATTTTATTTGTATTTATTATCATTTTTCAAGCAAAATCGCATTGTTCTTTATTTCATGCAAAAACCACAAAAACGTCAAAAAATCAAAAATTGCAAAAACAAACCAAAACTCAGTCAGCATCAGAAACAGAGGGAAACTAGGGTTTCTACAGATTGATAGATTGATAGCATAGCATAGATTGAATGCTTTGTAAGAAGTTGTTGTGAACACTCCTATAATAAAAAGAGTTATCATTGCTTGTGGTTTCATCTTTTGTGTGGGTAGCTAGCAAGATTTCTTCGTCCTTCCAATTCGCCTAGAATCTTGAAGTAGAGTTTAGAGTAAAATAGATTTCATTTCATGCAAATAGATAGTTATGGAATGTGGTGGTTGAATTAAGCAAGCTTCGTTAATCCATACCACTAATGGGCTCATTGATGGTGAGTTCGCCTTGCGTGGTCAATAGGAACAATTTGGACTTAACTTCAATTATAATTTATATGTTGGTATGCGTTGTTGTGATGGTATCTTCATGTTAAGTTGTGATTTGAATACCTTTAGTTACTCCTTTAAAGATTGCACCGGTTTTGTGGAAGCTGTCCAAGGTGAGGCAAAGTAGAACTTGGTTGAAGTTTGTGAAATTTGATCTCCACGTCCCGTGCCTAGGATAGATCATAGCATTTTCTAATCCCTGCAGCCATTCAAATGATAAATCTTTTGAATCTTTGAAAACCCCTTTCTCTGGAGTGAACAATTGCGTAAGTACCCTTGAAATACTAGCAAATCACATCGAGCCAACTGCGACTACATCCACTGCATAAAGGAACCTTGGAGTTGAGTGCATGATCTTTCTCGCAATCTTAGCATGCAAGAGATTTTGATCAAGAGAGGATAGAGTGACCGTTGGGAACTTATTCTGTGTTGGTGCGGTCATAAAACACCCGTCAACAGGTCCATATGCTTGTAATCTTTTTTGCAATTCAATAAAGGTTCCAACTATCTATGTTTCCTTAGCATTCTTCCAATGCTTCTATTTTGACTTTGTGTGCTTTTCACTGGTTATTCATTTGACTCATTATGGTGTTCCATCAATTGGTATGAAAACATGTATTTTGAGTCCTAGGAGTGAGTTGTGTGAGCTCTTCTGTTTGTGTGATTGTTGTGTTGCATGTGGTCCAAAAAGTACGATGGTCCATAGAGTTGGAAGAGTGAATGCGTAGAATGTTTGAGTGGCTAGAGGACTACGCTTGGTGAATCTCGCTATTATGTTGAGAAATATGCAAGAGAGAATCAAAGTGATGAAGGCTACACAAAGATGAGAAGTGTTTGTGGCTGAAGATATCAAAGAGGACGAGCATGAAGAAGTCATATTGGAAGCCTTGAATGTAAACTTTGATGAGGAAGTTGTTGCAAAAGATTGGTTTGTGAGAGCTTTGGTGAGTGCAAACCTAGATTTGATTTACCTAACTAATCACGAAGCTTAAATTCAAATGAATTATTGGACTTGATCATTGAACTCTAGATATTTTTTGATTTTGATTCAATTAAAGGCCCTAAGAAGGTAAAGTATGCTGCCATGAAGCTGAAAGGGCATGCTACCTTGTGGTAGGAACACTTGTAGAAAAATTGTGTTAACAAAAATAAGAGAAAGATCTCGTAGGGGGATTTCACAATCACCAAGCTTAAAGGAAAGTTCATGTTGGCCAATAACACATGAGATATTTTTAAGAAGCTCTAGAATTGTGCTAATGAGAGGTGTTCGTGAAGAAGTACACAAAAGAGTTTTGTCAACACAAGACTCACACTAGTCATGTGGAAGAGGATGTGGAGGCCTTCAAGTATGTGAATGGTTTGCACACTTCCATTCAAGATGAAATTTGTTTGATGCACATGTATTTGGTAGAAGATGCCTATCATCTTGTGCTCAAGGCAAAGGAGTTGTCTTGAAAACATTTTGAGTGCATGAGATAAAGGTAAAAAGAGGAAACATGGAGGTGGTGAAAAGCAGACTTATGTTGACAAGGAAGTTGTAGAGTCTAGTGGTGCCATGCAAAGCTCTAAGGGTGAGAAAACCTCCAACATAGGTGAAGGAAAGAGAAAGAGAGGTCTTGGAGAAGGCCTTAGTAGAACTTGCTTTAGGTGTGGACAAATAAGTCATCGAGCATTTGAGTGTCCAAAATTTGCACATGAGCAAGGTCATGTAGACAAGCGCATGCATGCCACTCAAGTAGAAGAGAGTGAAGTAGAAAATGTAGCCCCAAAGATTGGAGAAAAACTTAATGATACGCAAGATTTTGCTCAAACATACATAAGAAAAGAAGGAACCATGTTAAGGAAGAGAATCTTTTGCACTAAGCGTGAAGTTAGAGGTAAGTGTTGCAAGTTGATAGCCAATGGTGGCAACATAGATAACTTAGTGTCCACATAAATGGTTCAAAAATTAGGGTTGAAGGCTATTGCACACACCACACTATACAAAGTATCATGGTTGTAGAAAGGACAACTAACAAGGTAGCATTCCACATTAAAGGATACACAAATGAAATTTGATGTGATGTGATTCCCATGGATGCTTGCCATGTGTTATTTCTCTGTAAATCAAATTACAAAAGTGGATCAATAGGGTCAAAAGAGGTTCCACTTAGTCAAGGAGAATTTAATGTGCATTAGAAATAGGGATACATCTAATTGTAGGGTTGTAGAGAATGAGGGATTGTGATGAAGACAAAGGAGTGTCTAGGGTGGTCTAAAACATCTTAGGGAATCTTTGAAACAAGTTGTAGACCTTAGAATGACCTAGAAAACCTAATTTGGTGAATTCTTTGATTTCAATAGGCCTTGAAATTCTCATTTGCGGTGGTGAAAGCACAAATTTCTCCTAGTGGAAGTGACAAATTAGTTACATTGAGGTAGAACATGGAATGCAAAGGGTTTCATCATTTGATCTTGCCTTTAGTGGACATTTGGTCTTCCATTTTTTGAGGTTGGTGTGGTTATAAAAAGGCATGCGAAGATTGTGAATGGGGTGAGACAAGTTAGTTCTCATGGGATTCTATGTTTCATGTTCATTTTGGTGAAACAAAGTGATAAAGTAGGGTTTTGAAGGTGCAAAGAGAGTTTTAGGTGTTGTTGGTGTTTTACCACTATAGAGTTCCATAAATTTCCCAGTCATTGTAACACAAATGTAACATGGCTTTGATAGTGGAAAGAGGAGCAATGCCCACTCTTGTTAGAATTTTCACCAACTGAAGGGTTTCTCTGGGGTAATCTTTTGTTTTGCAATCTTCTTGTGTGTGAATTTTGCATGCTTAATCTTTATTATGAGTTTTTTTCATGCCAAATAACTTGAATGAAGATTGCTAGCTATAATAGATGTCAAGTAGAGATAGATTATAGTGTGTTCAAAGGAGAGTTAGAAGAGTTGACAAAGAAATCCATAAGTTGATGATTACACGTGGAATATCCACCCTAGTTTACATATTAGTTGTTGGGTAGACCATGGCAATATGATAACTGTGTCATCCATAAGGGGAGGAATAACACTTTCAGCATCATGAAAAATTGTAAGAAGTTTGAGTTGTTACCTGTAAAGGTAGAGGAAGAGTGTGTAGAGGGGATGGTGATGTTATGAGCAAAGGAGTTTCTCAAGGAGGTGAGGAACCTATAGAGCTATTATGCACTAGTGGTCAAGCTTGTGCAAGAGGATGAAGAGTTGTACAACTCAGAAGAGTTGGATATTGAGGTATTGCTCTGAGAATTCATTGATGTGATTGATAGTGGGATGTCAAAAGGATTATTTCCAATGCATAGCATTTTCCATTGCATGGATTTCATTGTTTGTTGAACAAGGTATTGCACTACATTAGTTCAAACATAAGTGTAGAGTTGATTAGATAAGTTGAAGATTTGTTGGAACAAGGTATAATAAGGGAAAGCTTGATTCCTTGCATGGTGCCTACTATACTTGTGCCAAACAAGTGTAGAGAATGGAGGATGTGTACAGACTCTTGCACGATCAACATGATCACAATTAAATATAGGTTTCGATTGTCATGCATGGGCAACTTGATGGATTGTTTGAGTAGTGTGTGTTATTTTTCCAAGATAAATCTCAAGAGCAGTTATCATCAAATTTGGATGAGAGAAGGGGATGAATGGAAGACATCATTTAGAATGAATGAAGTCTTATGTTAATGATGCCATTTGAGTTGACAAATGCCCAAAACACATTCATGAGGATGATGAAAGAGGTTCTAAAGCCATTTTTGGGCAAGTTTGTGGTCATTTACTTGGATGATATTTTGGTGTTTACCAAGACTAGGAAGAAAATCTTAGGAACATGCAGCAGGTCTTCGTGCAATTGATGAAGGAGAAGTTGTGTAGAAACTTGATCATGAAGAAAGGACTTACATATTTGGGATTTGTCAAATCTCAAGAGGGATTGAAGATGGACCTTGAAAAAGTCAAGATGATTGTGGAGTAGTTAGAACCAAGAAGTGGATTAGAAGTTACAAGTTTCCATGGGTTGGCAAGCTTCTATAGAAAGTTCATTAAGTTCTTTAGTGGGGTTTGTGTGCCTTTGACTCATTGCATGTGGAAAGGTGGCTTTGATTGGATGGTTGTTTTTGATTAGAGGTAAAATACGGGTTTTGAAGGGGCCCAAAACCTTTTACATCAGAAAGCAGCTGAGATAAAAGAAAACAACATTAAGCAAAAAACAACCCAACAACAGTGACCCATCAGCAAAAAGTCAGCCAAAGAGTCTTTGATTGGATGGTTGTTGCTACCAAGAACTTTGCACTTTTGAAGAAGATAACATAGGAGCTTGTGTTGACATTGCCTAATTTTGGAAAGGTTTTCTAGGTTGAGTGTGATGCTAGTGGTAGCATTATGAGTGCTATACTCAATAAGGAGGGTAGGGCAGTTACTTATTTTAGTGAAAAATTGAATGAGGCTAGATAGAAGTACTCTATTTGTCACCAAGAATTCAATGCCATGGTGTCGGAACTATTTTTTGACAAAGGAATTTGTGTTGTACATAGACCACCTAGCATTGAAGTTCATAAACAACTAAGCAAAGCTAAACCAAAGGCACATGAGATGGGTAGAGTATCTGTAGGGTTACTCTTTTGTGTTGAAGCATCATGCTAGTTGAACAAAGTTGCAAACACCTTGAGCAAGGGGCAAGTGTTGTTGTCCATGAGGACAATTAATCTATCAAGCATGGAGATGATGAAGCATTTATATGTTGCAAGACCTAGTTTTGTAGATACATGGTTTGCATGCATGGAGCCATGGGTTGGAGCAAGAGGCCCATTTGAAGATTACTTGTGTAGGAAAGATACCTATTTTGGAGACAATAATTGTGTATCTTATGCAATTTGAAGAGGGAGAATCTTATTTAGGAGTTGCATGGTGGCGGATTCAGAGGCCACTTTAAAACAAACAAGACATGAGTCTTATTGGAGAAGTATTACTAGACCAGTTTGGGCAAGGATGTTAGATACTTTGTTGATCATTATTGAACATGTTAGGTAGCAAACGGAATGGCACATAATATAGGATTATATAAGGCATTGTGCATGCTAGACAAACATGGGAGGAACCGTCCATGGACTTGTCCTTGGATTGTTGCATGTGCAAAAGTGTAATGACTACATCTTTGTTGTTGTTGACAAGTTTTCAAAAACAACACACTTTATTCCTTGTTAGAAGTTGAGCGATGCATCCAGGACTATGAACTTGTTATTCAATGAAGTCATATGATTGCATGGATCACCACAAAGTATTACTTTTAGGTAGAGAAAAAGTTCCAAAGACATTATTGGCACACCTTGTGGAAGAAGTTAGGCACACTCAATTATGGTTCTACATATCATCCATAGTTGGATGGATAGAAAGAGGTTATCAATCATAGTCTTGATAGCTTACTCAGGTGTTTAGTGGGAGAAAAGCCTATTCAGTGGGACTCCATATTGGCATAAAGTTTTGTACAATTCAGTGAACAAGTCTATAGGGAAGACACTATTCCAAGTGGTGCATGGAGTGTCTCCAAGAGGTGTCATAGATTTGCTAAGAGTTGAAGATGATACATGTATTAGCATAGAAATTGAGGTCTTTGTGCAACACATGGCAAAAGTTCATGTACAAACCAAGAAATGGCTAGAAGTCGACAATACCAAGTATAAAGCAAACACAAATGAGTGAACTAAAGGAGAGTTAGTCATAGCACATTTGAGGAAAGAGCAGTTCCTTGAGGCAACTTATAATATAAGACGAAACCCAATAAGATTGGTCCATATCATGTCTTGTGCAGATTTTCAAAAAATGCATTTGAGATCTAGCTGCCAGAAGAGTTGGACATCTTGCCAATTTTAAATGCCTTTGATTTGTATTCCCACCAAGTGCCTAGTCTTGATGATTCCACATAACCACAAGAACTTCCAAATTGGAGAAGAGAGTTGCATGAAAAGTAGAGAGAAGAGATTGCACACATTTTCGATTCATGTATTGGCAAGAAAATTTGGCAGAGCAAGAACAAAGAATATTTGCACACATTTTCGATTCATGTATTGGCAAGAAAATTTGGCAGAGCAAGAACAAAGAATATTTGATTTGTTGGAAGGGTAAAATGACAAAAGAATTGTGGATTTCTGAAGTGGAAGTAAGTTGATTTGGGTGACCAAATCAGTCTTCTGTGCAATCATAATTTTGAGCGCTGTGCTCAAAATTCTTTTACTTGGCGTGTTTGATGCAAGAGATTCCTAGGGTTTGATCAATCTTGTGTCACCCAAATACATTGTGTCTAATTTTGTTGTTGGCACTTGTTTTCTTTTGATGTGCCTGGTTGTTATTTTTTCCTTGTGTTTTGGGAAAATGGTAGACTTGTGCAACCTTGTGCCTTTGGTTCTTATACAACCCAATGCAACCTTTGCTTGCAGCTTGTTGTTTTTGCTCACTTTGTGTGTTTTGAGCACCACTTGTTGGATGTGTCTTGCACAAGCCCTAGCAAGTGCTAGTTGGCCTATGCATCCCACATGCTACCACACAAACTTCTACACAACCTTTGTAGTTTTAGGCATTACCACATATGGTTGGACTTCATTTGAATCATGCATGAGCTCTGGAGTTAACTTCTATCTTTTGTGTCACTTTGCATTGGGTGCTTCATCCACACATGTTATATGTACACCAAATTCTCTTACCTGCACATGCTCCAATTTTGAAGCTTCTTTGAGGTTAATGTGTACACATAGCTATCAATTCCTTGTGGTTGATTTAGATTTCATGCAGATGTTACATGCAGGCAATTGGTTAACTGTAAATGAAGAGACATCTCTGGGATTGACAATTCAACTTCTTCTTGAAACACCAGTTTTCTTTTGTTGATGGACAATTGGCAATTTTTTTCCTTCTTGTTTAGTTCCTTGTTGAATGCCAAGAGTCACAGTGATTAGGTATCTAATGGAATTCTTCTTATGAAGAAAGGGATTGGCAATTTAATGTAGAATTAGATCAGATTAGCTTTGGATTGCTTAGATAGATTGTGCTTGAGAGAATCTTTGCTTAGGTTAGGCACTTCTTTTGCTGGGTATTCCTATTTGTTGGGTTCTATTTGTAATAAAGAGCCCATATGCTTGCAATCTCTTCTGCAATTTAATAAAGGTTCTAATTACTTGAATTTTGTTCGCAATCTTCTTGTGCTTCTTGTTGTGACCTTTTCACACATCACCCCATTCAAAATGGGGACCCCCTAATTTTTGTCCCGTTTGGGTCTTTTGGCTTTGGTTTTGGGTTGTTCTGCAGTTGTCTCTCTCGGTTCCTTCTGTCTTTTCGGGGATGTACCCATCTTTTGGCCTCATTTGGAATGTTGGCTAAGTTTGAAGTGCGTCTTGACAGATTAGGGTTTTCACTCTTCAGGCTAGTTTGAGGTCAAATTGAGTTGGCAAATTGAAATCTGAGCTTGGCATTGCAATCAGAAGGCTTCAGGCAGGTTCCCATTAAAATTTCACTGAATTTTGACAACTTACTATTTTTAGTAAGTACTCAATTTGGAACCTTTTCCTTAGGACTTTTGAAATTCTGACTGCTACACCATGTTTAGAGCCCTTTGAGCTACTTGCATGCAAAATTTGAACGAATTCTGACAACTTTCTATTTTTAGTAGTTCTATTTTTAGTAGGTCCACTTTTGGCAGGCATGGTGTCATCCAAGCAGCTTCAACACTTCAGCTTTCAGAACAGAGCAACATGCAACGAAAACGGCATCAAACGGAGGTCTACAGAAGCACATGCAATGAAATTGGGGTTTCCTACTTCCGTGCCTAAAATGAAGGGAAAAATGTGAAAATTTCTGAAAACTGATGTATCCCATTGTGATTAGCATTCTTCGAGGAATCTGCTGGTAAAATTTGAGCGCATTCTGCCCAATTACTGTTTTTAGTAAGTCACTTCCAGAACAGGGCCTAAAATAGCAAGTGCACGCAAAAGGCAGGTGTGAACAGGTCAGTCACGTCATGAGGGTTAGGGTGAGCGAAAATCAAACCTTGAGAAGTTGAAAATCAATGAGAATCACAAAGACTCCAGAAAACTGCTAAAAATAGAAAACATGGGCAAACAGAGCAAAATTGGCTAAGTGTTCATATACGCCTTAGAGTGATTCCAGAGGGTGCTCGAAAAATTTCCAAGTCAAAAACATAAGCCCAACCCTTCAAATGCGCCCACAATGGAGTTAGATATGAAAAACATCCTAAGGCATGAAAGATGAAAGCTCAATCCTCCAAATGCGCCCTAAGAGGAGGAAACTTATGAAGAAATTTCCTAAGTCATGAAAAATGTGAGCACACCCCTTCAAATGCGCCCTAAGAAGAAGAAGTTAGATGGAAAAATTTCCTAAGGCATAGAAAATCAAAGTTACACCCCTCATATGCGCCCTTGAAGAGGATAGATAATTTTTGTTTTTCTAAGGCGTTAACATGAAAGCTCCCCCTCTTAAATGCGCCCATAGAAGAAGGAGAAAGCTTTAAAATCCTCTAAGGCATTGAAATAAGAAGCAAGGTGGTGAAATGCGCCCTAGATGCAACTCAAGAAAACGCCTAAGGCATAAGATTAAACACAACACCAATCAAATGCGCCTTAGCTCAAGGAAGAGTAAGATGATACAAGAAAGTTTCTAAGGCATTGAAACAATAAGCACTAGGCGTAAAATGCGCCCTAAGAAGAGGAGGTCAAAATTTGTCTAAGGCATGAAGTCTGAAATAGATCCCTCTAAATGCGTCCAAGGGGGAATACATGAGAAATTTCTAAGACATTGAAGGCGTGAAATTTTAAGCACCCCCTCAAATGCGCCCAAGCTCCAAGGAGACATGAAAGAATTTTCTAAGGTAAAAATAATGAGATGACACCCCTTCAAAGGTGACCATAAAGTAAGGTCTCTAAAATGCACCCATGATGAAAAGTTATGAAGGAGGCACAATTTGCTAGGGAAAAATGATGAATTTTATCAGATCCAGAGATCAATTAGACCTTGGACATCAAAACATGGGGATTAGGTAAGTAAAGTGAATTTATACTATAAGTGTTTTGATGCTCTTCTTTTTGTTTGTTTTGCAGGATGAACACCGGGACCAAAGCATGATGACTTGAGGTGATAGAGCAAGTACTTCGGGACAACATTACAACCTTGGAAGGGGATAAAGTTACATGTTTCAAACTCCTCCATGATGTCTCATTTGCGCCCAAACCATGAAGGGAGATGTTGGAAGAAATGGCGAAGTGTTGGAATTTCTCCACAAAGATCTAATATGCGCCTAACTCAGGGAGATAGGTGGCAAGGAAGAAGTGGTTGAGTCCAAGGCAAGAGAATCCTTCAAGATCAGGATGGAGGAAAAGATGAAGAACCGAGCGTTAAAGATCATCCTCAAGCACTAAAATGTCCTCAAGGCTAAGGAGGAGGAATGAGCAAAAAACTTCAATGTTAAAGAGTGACAACATGATGGATTGAAGAACAAAGTAGAGGAATTCTTCCTAAGTGTGAAGTCCTCTGGCAGTGACCCAAAAAATGTTCTCCAGCATACTTCGCACAACCCAAGATGCGATGGCAGCTAGGAGGAAAATCATTATCAAGTAGGAGAAAGAAGTTGCAATCTTGGAGTTTTAGATTGAGAACGTGCCTGCCATATTAGTTCAGGAAGTTAAAGCAGTATTGGCCAGATTCATTGAATTTGCAGTCAGAGAAGAACAATGGGAACGCGTTTCTGGATGAGAATCTTCTAGAAGATAGTGGGCATTAATTGTTCATAGTGGTCAAAGGGAGAGAGTGGGCATTATGTGCTCATTTATTACCTCGCTCCTCCACTTTCTGGCAGTTTTTAGGGCAAGATCTAGTCTGACTAGGGCTTATGTGGCTCAATCTGAGCCCTTCATTGTAATTGAATCTGAGCCGTCCATTGGAATTGGCCACCTATAAAAGGGGCATCCCCCCTCATTTGTACATCATAGAATAGAATAGAAAATAGAACATAGAGAGACTGATAGATTGGTAGCATAGCATAGATTGATAGATGTGAAGAGGAAGGAAAGTTTTCAATTGAATGCTTTGTAAGAGATTGTTGTGAACACTCCTATAATAAAAAGAGTTGTAATTGCTTGTGATTTCATCTTTTATTGTGGGTAGCTAGCAAGATTTCTTCGTCCTTCCTATTCACGTAGAATCTTAAAGTAGAACTTAGAGTAGAATAGATTTTAATTCATGCACGTAGATAGTTGTGGAATGTGGTGGTTGAATTAAGCAAGCTTCATTAATCCATACTACTAGCAAGCTCACTGATGGTGGGTTCTGTTGATGCTATCATACAGCGTCGGGTGTCTCCTTCTAGCCGATCTCCTTTACATGATGATAAATTAAATTGTAGTCAATGGCTATTTAATTTATAGTCAGCAATTTAATGAAGAAGCACGATTTATATTAACAATATTTAATTATTGAGGAGGTGCGAATTCATCGTAAGTGAAGCCGACTTCATTCATGAAGAGTCACGATTTTTTATGAGGCTGACTTCTTGCTTATTGGACGTGATCTTTGAAGAGGCACATTCCTTCATGATGGACGCGATTTTGAAGGGACACATTCTTCTATGATGGGCCGACATATTGCCTTGAAGAATTATGTCCTCCATTTCACTTGTATATATGATCGATGGCATTTCATTATTTGGCATTCATTTAGTTCATAGTTCATCATAAGTTCAAGTGCGAATTCTGTAGAAGAGCAGATTGTTATTATTGTAGAAGGCTGAGTTATTCATTGCTGTGTTGCATCAGATTGTGGTGCTTATATTTGGCCTTCATATCGGCCTCTTTGTAAAGGAGACTTTCTTTGTGATTCAATATATAAGTGATATATTGTTGCTGGGTTTTTCTCCCTCAAGTGGAGGGTTTTCCCAAGGTATTTGCTGTGTCATTGTGTTGATTTTTAATTAATTTTCTGTGCTTTACATCTGATCATAAAACTAACATGGTATCAGAGCGGGTTTGAAGAAGATCTTGATCAGATTTAAGTCTTGCAGCGATACTCTTTATTCTCCTTCTCATCTTTGATCACTTCTATCTCTTCATCAAGATGGTGAATGGTCTCAAGATTGAGGACAGACTTGAGGGAGCAACAAATTTTACATCTTGGAGATTCAGAATTATGCTCACCTTGGAGGAAAATGAATTGGCTGAGTTCGTGGAGAGCAAAGTCCCCGAGCCTACGGATGAGGAAGAGAAGGTTCAATGGAAGAAGAAAGATATTAAGGCGAAGAAGATGTTAGTTGATTCCGTGAAGGACCATATTGTTCCTATCGTCTCCAAGTTGAAGACGGCAAGAGAGATGTTTAAAACCTTGGAGGAGATGTATGAAATCAACAACACAAGCCGTGCACTTGTACTAAAGCAACAACTCCATCATGTTAAGATGGCGAAAGGAGAATCTGTCATCGCTTACTTCATGAAGATTTCTGAATTGAGAGATCAGCTCTCTACTATTGATCATATTGTTGATGACAAGGATTTGACCATGTTGGCACGTAATGGTCTTCCTTCATCTTGGGAGTCTTACATTCAAGGAATCAGTGCAAGATCGAAACTTCCCAAGTTTGATCGATTGAGGGTGGATTGCATTCAAGAAGAGTCTAGGTTGGCTGCGAGAGGTATTGGTCAAAGCTCCACTAATGAAGACATTCATGTTCTTGCCACTCAATCCTCGAAGAAGAAAGG
>VDFB02031296.1:0-15614 GCA_007258455.2 Sequoia sempervirens | reverse complement strand
GTTCCTTTATTATGCCCCTCCAATGCTCTAAAAACTTTCCAATCATGTATGAATCATGTTTTTGGTAATCATTTGAGGAAGTTTGTTTTGGTTTTCTTTGATGATATTTTAATTTACAATAAAACATGGGAAGAACATTTGAAGCACTTGGATATAGTCTTGGGAATCCTGGAACATCAATCTCTCTTTGCAAAGATGTCCAAATGTGAGTTTGGAGCAACAAACATATTATATTTGGGACATGTCATAAGTGCTAAAGGAGTTCAAGTTGATCAGTAGAAGATCCAAGCCATCCTAGACAGGCCTCCTCCCACAAATCTATTTTAGCTAAGAGAATTCTTTAGACTTTGTAGTTATTACCAGAGGTTTGTCAAAGGATTCTCTCAGTTTGCAACACCTCTCACCAATATGAATAAAGTAGGAGCCTTTGAATGGACAGTCAAAGCACAAAGGACCTTTGAGAAGTTGAAATAGGTAATGAGCTCTTGCTCGATTCTTGCAATTCTTGTTTTTTCACTTCCTTTTGTTGTAGAATGTGATTATTTCAATGAAGGGATTGGAGTTGTTCTCTATTAGAGGGTACACCCTATAACATTTGAAAGTAGGAAATTGAGAGACCATGAAAAATGATATCCCATATATGATAAGGAGATGCTAGCTATTATGCATGCTTTGGATAATTCTAGTAATACCTGGTGTATGAAAGATTTATGGTCAAGACATACCATAGTAGTTTAAAATTATTCTCGAGCCAACAAAATTTGAATGATAGGTAGAAAAAATGGGTCAGAAAACTATAAGCATATGGTTTTGATATTGAATATATCAAAGGAAAGAAGAATATTGTGGTGGATATAGTCTCTAAGAGACCTACACTGTACCATGTGTCCATCACATCAACTGATTGGAAGGATTCCATCATAGAGGAGTATGCTAAGGATCCTTTTGCTATCAGTGTCTAGGAGGGTGTAGAGAAGGATGATTGGTATGTAGTGGAAGAAGGATTGACACTATTCAAAAAAAGGGCGATCCTAGTTCGAGGATCCAAGGTAAAGGAGAAGATATTGGAAGCTTATCATAATGCACCAACAACAGGGAATCTTAGATTCTAGAAAACTTACTAGAAGGTTAGGGAAAGGTTTTCTTGGAAGGGCCTTAAGGATGATTTTCTCTCACACATCCAAAAATATATCACATGCTAGCAAAATAAAGGTGAACAAGAGTTTTTGATTGGATTACTACAACCTCTTCCCATTCTAGAGCACGAATGGGAAAGTATCTCCATGGACTTCATCATTGGATTACCCAAGGTGCAAGGCAAGGATTTCATCTATATTATAGTGGATAGATTGACCAAGTATGCCCATTTATTTGCCATCTCTAGTGACTAGAAAGCTCTGCAAGTTGCATAACTGTTCTTCAAGGAAGTTCTCTAGTTGCATGGATTACCCAAGAACATAGTCAATGATAAAGAGTCATTTCCTCAGCCCTTTTTTGAAGGATATGTTCCATTTTCTAGACACCAAAATCACCCCCAACACAAGTTATCATCCACAAACTGATGGGAAAACCAAAATTGTAAACAAGTGGTTAGAAGGATACTTGAGGAACTATGTCACCAGTTAGCAGATGACCTAGATCAAATGGTTGCATTTGGGAGAATATTGCTACAACACAACTCATCACATGTATATTGGAATGTCCCCATTTAGAGCCCTCTATGGATATGATACATTCACCTTTGTAGAATTAGTCCTCGTAGATAGTAGGGTTCTGATAGCAAACTTGATTTGGTTAATCAAAGTCACAACATCTTGAGAACTATCAAGGGTCATTTGTATGCTGCATAGATTCAACAAAAGATGTATACAGATTAAAAGTGCATAGAAAGATCATTTGAGGTAGGAGTTATGGTTTTGATCATATTTCAGCCATATAGACAAACTTCCATCAATAAAGGAGGAGCATGAAGCTCAAGCCTAAGTTATGTGGACCATACAAGATAATTCAGAAAGATGGAGAAGTTGCTTATGAGGTGGAACTTCTAGCAGACAATAAAATCCATAATGTTTTCCATGTTTCGTGTGTGAAGAAGGTTTTGGGATTGAATATATCTCCTGCTACGAAGTTACCACCCCTTGATGATGAAGGGAAACTCATCCTATTCTAGAAGCTATGATTGATACTAGGGTCAAGAATCTAAGGAACGCGAATATAACTGAGTATCTTGTCTGTTGGAAGAAATTTCCAATTGAAGATGCTACTTGGGAAGGACCTAAAATAATAGAGCATCCAAATTTTCATTGCTTGAGGATAAGTGATTTTGGGAAGGGAGGATTTGTCATGTCCCTTTCTCCAAAAACATAGTTGTAGGGTAGAATTTGGGAATTATACCACATTCCTCTATGGGAGCTCATCTCAGTCTATAGTTTGGGATGTAGCATCTATAATGAAGGTCCCAAAACATATCTAGAGCTCATGGGAAAAGAATCATCTACCAGAAAGATATCATCATCAGAAGACGCCAGCTCAGGCTCAATGTGCTAAGGTAGAGTTGATTTTGGGTATCCCTCCACATTCCTCCACAGGAGCACGTTTAGGTACGCGGTTCAAAACATAGAACCTTTAATGGCACTTTCACATCATATCCAAAACTCAAGAAAGGAGGATTGGGCAATGGAAAGATAACACTAACATAAGGAAACTATGTTATTCAATTGACACCCACCCCTACAAACTTGAAGGATAAGACATTGTGAGATCATGTAGAAGTAACGACGAAGTTTTAGGAAGCTGGAATGAGTAGGGAAAGTGTGTGGATGGGATTGTAGGAAGGCACAACTATTCCAAAATAATCTACATTGGCCTTAAGGCTGACTTAATGTAGCGTGTTGGGAATTCAAATTTTGGGTTTTAGTGCCAATTGGGCTCAAGGCTAACTATTCCTCAAAGAGGAATGTTAGCATATAAATATAGGGAAACAAATTTGTATTAGGCATGCAAATATTATGTCATTTTCTTATAAATTTAGGACACTCATGTTTTATTTCCTTTTATGGACGAAAACTCATAGGAGTTGTGTTCATTGGATGAAAACCCTTTGGTTCTTGAGGGAATTCTCATTTAGAGATTGTATCTAAGCTTTAAAGATTTTGTAAGGAAGTGGTACTATTTCTATTTGATCTATGGAAGTATTTGTAAATCATTCTAGATCATTGTTTGAATTGTAATCAATATATAATATATATACATTTTGGATTTATCTTCATATTTTGGAGTAACATCTGTTATGCCTATTTTGTTGTGTTTGAATTCTATCTACAAATTAGATTTTTTTAAAATTGTATGTTAGGGACATTACACCCCCACCTTAAAGAAATTGCAAAACACCATGTTGTGAGCAATTTCTTTAAGGTATAAAAATGATAAATGCCATGTGATAAGGTCATGAGAGCTTATTTGGAAATCCCTATGCCAATGACATGAAGTTGCCTCATGGTAAGGGGTTTCCCCCAATGCAATGTCACAAACAAAAAAAAAGATGTACATAGAAGGGATCCAAAGATCTAGGGTCAGTATACATCTTTGCTACAATGATATAATAGAGCTTAGAACTTGTTGGTGTGAATATATGTCATGTACCATTTAGGGGCTTGCCTTAGTCAAACCCCATGTTAGTGTTTCCACTTCCACAATGGTAATGTCAATGATAAATGGAGAAATGAGAAGAAGGAATGATGAATCAATAAAAGTGCTACAAATCACCACCCTTTAATGGCTTCATTGAAAGACTGAAGTCATACAAATATCTCAAGGCTTGGATCTTGCTTGCTTGATTTGCTTTAATTTCTTGAATTTCTTTGAGACCTACAAAAGGGTTAGCCTTCACAAACAATATGATAACATAAACATGTATAAACTCACATAATATTTTACATGAATCTTGGATCTTGAATTTCTCCAATAAATCGTTGAAAATATTCTCTTGACTTGTTTGATAATGATCTTGACAATAATCTAGCTCAATCATTTCACTTCTTGCTAGATTTCTCTTGTTTTTTTTCAAATGATGTAATAACTAGGTACTTATGTGCAATTATTCTAATTTCTCAAAAATTAAATCCCAATAGCTGACTTTGGACTTTTGAATTGCAAATAATAAAGTACCGACACCGACATATTTGAATTTGGAGCCAAAATAGGGGACTAATTCACCTTGGGCGTATGCGTCCCAACCCTATTTTATAGAAATCAAGGTGTCAAGGGAAAAGTATTAGATGAATGCATTTGTTTTCCACTCGCAATTTATCGGTAATTGTTAAAAATGGGCCATAGAATACATAATTTAGAAAACTAGGGGTTCAATTAGGTCCAATAACTTAAGGGGAGCAAAACAGAGTGTGCAATTATCAAGGGTGACAATTTATGATGCTACAATTACATTGGAGAAGGCATTAGGAACTTGCAACAACAACATTGAAGATGCAATCAATAGAGAATGACTACAAAAATTTACAGGTATGAGGATGACTATCACAAGTATTTGGAATTCTCGTAATGATTTTACATTTAGATTTTCCATTTTTTTTGTTAAGAAAAAAATATTCATTTATTCTTGGTTGATTATCACATTTGTTTAGGTTTTGGAATGTATTTTTCTAGTAGGTTTTATTAAAAGTATGAGCCTGAAGGTTTCCACAATCATTCAACAGATCCATTCTATGTAGATCCTGCAAACATTCTACACCATGAGATGACATTTGATTGCAATATTATGCCAAACAATTCATGTGCCTTATCAAATATTTTGCAATTTACATGCATGAGTCCATATTTCTTTGAGGCATTTTATCAAACAACATGTATGCTTTGTTAATGTTTCTATTTTTTGCATGAACGCCTACCAAAGAAATCATAAATACATCTAAATTAATTATTCTATCCTTCCAACCTTTTAATAAATCCATTCTATTTATATCCTACAAATATTGCATTCCCAAGAGTATATTTCTTAGAGGTGTTCTATCAAACAATTCATGTGTCTTGTCTATGCTTTCTCATTTTGTGTACATGACTATTAGGGAACTCATAGTTTCAATAATTTATTCATTTATCCTCTATTCTTGATTGTTTTTTACCTTATCTTAGCTTCTATTTCATTTTAAAGGATATTGATACCTTGTTCCAAAGTTTCATGATTGTGCAAGTAGGAAGGATGCTAGCAAAGTTTATGGTATCTTGTTTTACATCAACCAATATTGATTTCATGATAGTTTCTAAATAATTTTAGACAGATCCATTTTGTGCATATTTATCTATTATTGCATTCCATGAGATGGAAATATTATCAAGTCATTTAGTAGAAAAAAAAAGTGTCTTATTTATGTTTCAACATTTTGCATACATGTCTAACAACTAACAAAACTCTCACAACTACAACATTTTATGAAACTACCTATTCTTTGGTTGGAAAATGATAGTATCAATTGTAAGCATTTATCTATGATAATAACTCTATTTTGTTGGATTTTTTCTTGATGTATACAATTCATGGGTGATACTTTTTGAATGTATTTGTAGACACCTAAATTTGACCACTCCCATATGGTCAAATTCACCCTTGTATTCCTCTGTCTTGCATCCCTAATCCACATTAATCAAATATTTTATTATTTGGTTAATTTTCCATCTCAGCCTAATGTCCCCTAAGGTATTTAATTAATTAATCAAGTACCTTACCCCATTCCTCTCTAAATTAAATAAAAAGTCAATTTATTTAATTTAGTCATTTGGTCTAAATGAATTAAATCAATTTTTAATTCATCTTCTTCTCTCTCCTCATGTCACATCATCCATAATCCCCTTTAATCCAGATTAATCCAATTAATCTATGATTAGGATGTGCACATCCCTAATCATCATTAGGGTCACATCCTCCATAATTTTCCACTTTCCCTTAATCTGTCATTAGTCCATCTAATCTTGCATTTGCACAACCTTAATCATTGATTATGCTAACCTAATCCTCATGCCATTTATGGAATGTGTCCTTAGTCAAAATTCATTAAATGCTCTCTCCTTTTGGAGAAGACATCCCCTCCCCATGTGAATTTAAAATTCACATTTATTCCCCCCATGCATCCTATGTGGAATTTTTAATTCCACTTTATTTCTCCAACATCCTTGAAGGAATAAAAGACTAATTTAAAATTCCTCTCCCAATCCCAAGGTCAAATTTCCAAAACCAAGGGAGATTTTAGAAGAATTTAAAATTATTCTATTGTCACATCATCCCATGATGTGGGTGGATGAGACAAGACTTACCTTTTCCACATCATATCCACCTCATCTCCCCTTTGTCCACTTCATCTGCCACATGTCTTCATGAGAGGGCTTGTGAGTCCTCAACTCACCCTGGCCCTTGATCTTCTCCACCTTGGATGCATCTTAGCCATCCATGGCTTTAGAGGAACTTCCCCTAAAAGTGGTGGAATTTCCCCCATTTGGATCAACACACTAATCACTCAAACTCTCAAGCATTCAACTTAGCAATTTTCATGCAATCACACACCTCCATTGTTGTAGCCATTAGAGCCACCATCTTGCATCCAATCCAATACCCATATCCACCATTTCAATCTTCATCCCATTAGCTTCATTTTGAGCACACTTGAATGCCATTTTTCCAAAAAAGGAGCACACAATAAAGCATCAAAAAGGGCCAACCAAACTCATCAATTCAAGCAAGGTAAAACATTTCATTTTCTTTGTATTTTGTTTGAATTCAACTAGGCCAATCTTGAGTGTTTGTTAGTGTTTTCCCTTATTCATTTCAATCTTGTTTTGAATCTTTAGAGTAGGAATTTCACTTGCACCCAGTATCTATTGCATCCATTGTTTGAATAAATATTAGTTACTTTTTACAAATACGTGATCAAGGTCTTTTACCAACATCATAGGATTAATTTGCAATAGAGTTATTTAGTATTTTGTAATCACATTTTACATAGGTACTTGGCTTATCATGCATCATATTTTTGGAAAAAAATGTTAATCTTACCATATTGATGAGTAGTCTTCACATCCAAAATCAGATATTGTTTCCTAATAATTGACCATAGTTTCTAGCTTAATCGCATTAATGCATTAAAATATTTGCATGGTCTTGTCATTGTCACAATAGATAGGGTAGACTTGTACTTTTACCTTGATAGCTAATTTCACATATACTTCACCTCAAAATGGAAACACATATTTATAAATCAATATTTTACTTTGTACCTTTAGGGGGTACATTACATTGGAACCATAAATTGTGACCCCATGACAACAAATAAGACTTCATTTTAAAGCATAATTAGCTTTACCATCACTTTATTTAACTATATAATTGACATGATTTACAATAAAAAATGTTTGATATTAAATTTCATAACATTTTAGTTGTTGTTATTGACATTGAGTGTTAGATTGATATTTCTACTTAAACTTACTAGTGTATTAAATAAATAACATTTGAAATTTGTTGAAGCATCATATTATGCATATAAAAATGCATACCTATGTATCATCATATACATATATATGTAACATCACAAACATACATACATATATGTATATTGATCTAAAGTGGATTCAATATAATGTAGAGACTTGTACTATCAACATGGTATTGAGGCTCAAACTAAGTGAAAAAAACTTAGCAATCCAAATTTTGAACTAGATTCAAATCGAGTGCCAAAATTTGGCAATAACTTGACAAGAGTAATATTTTATTTTTGGATGATAATATTTGGAAGACCTTTCCTCCCCTTCATTTAAAGGGGAAACAAATATCTATAATATTGAATTAAATAACAACAAACTCAATATGATCCTAAACATCAATAATTTTGAATCACCTTTCCACTCTATAAAATAGGTCTCATATCTCCTTGTGTTGATCAAGTAGTACCTACGATAGTATACATCCTTATAATTCTTGGCCCTTTGATTCACATTCCTATATAAAAAGCATCTGCCAATCCTACACATATAGTACTTGTGCCACTGCCTTCTATAGTCTAAAGATATTTTTGTGAATGAATTCCAAATACATGTCCTTGGTTAGTAGAATTTAGAAGGTTTGGAATTTTATTTTATTGTTAGTCTATAGAACTTGATGTCGTTTGGAAGTATATTGACCTAATGAATTCTAGTATTCTCTTATATGGTGTAAGTTGGTTTACTCTTAAAAAATATTAATAAAAACTTGAGCAATTCTATGTGAATACTATGTGATATTCCAATGCCAACTCTTTCTTGATGAGTTAGTAAAACCTTTTATTCATTAATCCCAAAATTTCATTGAAACTAAGAGATTGCAAGGTGTAGAGATTGACTTTCAAACCTAAGGAGAGTCAATCAAACTTGAATCTCTAGTTTTCTTAGGATAATAAGATTTGGAGCTAAAAGGAAATGATTTGATGCAACTAAAGGGTGATCCCACAATACTGGTTTACAATTTTTGGCCAAACTGGACATTGAACTATTTTTTTTTAACTAATTCTTCACTTTCGAGCACCTATAGCTTCTAAACCGCGAGGAATTTGAAGATGATGCAAACTAGTGATTTGTGACATTTTTACTCTAGATTCTCTCTCTATATATTTTAAATTTTTTTGGAATCATATTGAATTTATTTTTTTGTCTCCTTCGAAAACTAGTTTTTAATAGTAAACACCATTTTTAAAGAGTGACGTGTACTTGCTAACACATAGCTTTTTTCTATGAAGGATAAAATTCTATTTTTTTTGAATTTAGATTTGTAACTACAATATCCAGTGCATGCAATTGGTTTCATAACATTTCATTGAATATATTTTTTTCTTAATTAAGTTTTGAAGTCAAACCAATTACAATTTAGACATGATTTACTTGGTAACACAACTTTTTTTGTATGTATCAAAATTCATTTGTTTTTGTTGGATCAAGGACATCAATATCTAGTCATCTTATTTACAAGCGATCCTTTTTTTCTTGTATATGGTATATTGTCCCATCATTAGTCATCTGGAATATTTGGTGGGAAAGAAATCTTCACATCTTCAGACATAATTTCTCTCGAGAAAAGATAGTCCATGCAAAAATTGTTAAAGCCATTTCAGAAGTTGTTAATGCTTATGTAACTAAACATAAAAATGTTAGTTTAGAATTTTCAGATTGGGATGCTAACATTCTACAATCCTGGATTCAAATTTCATTGCCTTTTCTAGGAAGTTTCCACTCTGCATCCTCCCTAAAAGTAGATAGAAATTTAGTAAAGTGGTCACCTCCAGCCTCAGATATCATCAAATTAAACTTTGATGGAGCATCTCGTGGAAACCTAGGTATTTTTGGGGTTGGCATCTGCTTGAGGGATTCTTTTGGTACTGTAATATTACTCATGTCATCTCCCCTCCCAAGGGGAACAAATAATGTTGTTGAAGCAAAAGCACTATTGCTTGGTCTTGAGGCTGCTTTGAATCTTGGTATTTATAAAATCCATGTGGAAGGAGATTCTTTGATAATCATAAATGTGTGTAAGAAAAAGAGTATTATAAACAAGGATTTGAAATACATCCTCCAGAATGTCTGGAATTTGCTAGAGAAGTTCCAGTGTTATACAATCTCCCATACGTATAGAGAAGGTAATAAGGTGGTGAATTGCCTTGCTAATCTTGGTTGTGACTCAGTGGATTTGAGAGTCAAGAACGAGTTTCAACAAATTATTCAGTACCCTCATTTGCATAGCTTGATTATTATGGATGCCTTGGAGAAAAAATTCCATTAATTCATTCTTTATTTCTTCTTTGTTGTCCTTTTGTTTTCTTTGTTACTTTTGTTCCTTTTTTTCGCGGTCCACTTTTCCTTTTTTGTTTGGTGTGTCATTCCTTTTCTGTCCTCTTCTCATTTTTTCTTCATGGCTCTTTCCTTCCCTCCTTGTCCAGTCTTTCTTTCCTCGTCAGTATCCTGTCCTTTTGGGGATCCTTTGTGGTGCTCTTCTCTGCTTTCTGCCTTGTCTCCCTCCTTGTTTTGTCCTTCTTTGCTGCCTTGTCTTCCTCTTTTCCTTTATCCTATCTTTTCCTCCATGATCATATTTTAGAGGTTGTTTTCTTGCATTTCATTCTACTCACCTGTCAAATTGTTGCAGATTAAATCCAAGTGTCATGGTTTTCTCTTTGAGGTTGTCCTTGTCCAAAGTATGGTTGTCATTATTAAGATTGTGCCAAATTTTCTTTTGAAGCTATGCCCAAATCAAGTAAAAGGAAGTTGTGATCCTGGATGTGTTGTTGGTCTATGAGAACTATCGTGAATCCTTGAGGAAAATTCTTTAAGCAATTTTCCATGGCAAAGGGTAGGGTGAAGCACTGATTACAGTGACATGAATCCTTGAGGCAAAATTATCAGAGAAATTTGCCATGGCAAAGGGCAGGGTGAAGCACTGATTAAAGTGACATGAATCCTTGAGGCAAAATTAATTGAGAAATTTGCCATGGCAAAGGATAGGGTGACCCGGTGAAGCACTCTTTGCAGATGTTGTCCAAGGGTTCAAGAAGCAAGGATGATCATGGAGTGCTTTTGGAGTCTTTCAACCAAGTGTAAGTGGCAGTAAGTGTGCTCATCATGTTTTTAAGGTGGTTGAGGACATAGAAAGAACCCCATCCCTTCTTCAAATCAACATGGAGTCTCATGTTACAGTTTGAAGCACATAGAGCTAGAAGAAGCTGTTGCTAGTCCGTTGTATGCAAATCCTAGGATTTCAAAGTGAAGATTTTTAGATTTATGAATAGGAGTAGTTTTTAGTAGGATGGTTTTAGATTTGAATATTTGCAAGGAATTTTATTGCAAATATCTACAATGATTTTCATCATGTTTTAATCCCTATAAAGGCAGGGTGTACAATAGATTTGAAGGAAAAATCATAGGGTATCATGACTGTTTACCAAGTGACAATTTTCAGCCATCTGAAAGCTTGAACAATGGTTTCTAGCTCCTGCAACTCTAGAATAGTATTTTTCCATTGGCAGATTGAATCAACATTTAGAGTTTCTAATTTGTGTTGTTGATTTGTAGATGGAGCCTGGGGTTTTCAGCAAAAGAACAGTCTTGAATATTTATCTAAGGGTTGCAACATTAGATCCCCATGGTTGAGATATTTGCAATGTCCATTCATTTGAAAAAGATTAGATATCCTTTTCACCAAGACATTTCAAAATGAAGAAAGGAAGCCAAAGTTTCATGTGTAGAAAACTTGCATTGTATAAAAAAATTCTAATATGAAAGTTTTCACATTTATCTGAAGGTTGAATTTGAACTAAGCACGATCTAGCAGTGACCTTGTCGAAGAATGAATAAATAGGTAAACCAGAAAATTATTTCAAAATGTGTGTATTCAGGTGTTGAGGTGGGTGTCTCTACATGATCAAACATGCTCAAATTTCAACTTCTAAAATGAAGAAAACTTATGTTATGCCCTACATACAAGCAACCAATAACAAAATTTGTACTCCAAAATATTATATGGTATAATGGTACATATCTGCATCTTCTTGTCTGCTTTCCATATATCCTCAAGTATTGAATGCTCTCAAGCACTCACTTGTGGCTACATAAGTATAAAATTACCCTACACCAAAAATGAAAATTTGTACAGGAAGAAAATTTTCCTTCACATGTATTTTCTTTGAGTTGAATTATTGTGGGAAAACTAGTAACCAGTAACCAGTAAGACCATCAGATGCATTCTCCTTATCCATTCACAAGCCTATCAAGGCTCCATGAATCAGTAACAATTTTTTTTCAGAGGACCATCCTTGCATGACTCAAAAGTTGTGAATTCATATAGGATTCTTTACTTTCTTTGACCCAAGTCATCATTATCTAGTCACCTATATGGATATTCAAATGATTAGTTTTGTCCTCCCTAATCAACAAAGATGGGTCCATATATTGAGATGGCTTCAGAAGACCCACTATTTTAGAGCAAGCCTTTTATGTATAATGATGTAGGAGTATCTTGCAAGAGACATAATGAAAGATAGTGGAGTCTTTATGGGTGATACATTTCAAATTTCTAGCAGCAAGTGGAAGGTGTATAGCATTAATGGTTTCCTTGATCGTGGCAGAAGGAATTCTTACTCTTATCCCTTCTTGGTGTGTTGTTTTCATTTTGTTATCGAGGGATAGGAAGAGGCATAAATGTTGCAACAACAAGAAAAATGTGGGGAGGATTGAATCTTTTTGCAAATTTGAAGGAAAATCACATATCGAGGATACTATTCTGTGGAGACCACTCTCATTGAAATTCAGATATTTTTCTAAGTGCACTATCGACATATTTTCCTCTTTTTTGTTTGCATGGTGATTGAGACTGCCATTTTGTTTGGGTTACTTCAAAATGTTCACACAACAAATGATGCAGACTATGAATTATGTTTTGAGAAGGGAGCCTAATTTTTGGAAATTTTCATAATTTGGGCTATTTGCTGATACAAAACTTTTGTAATTATGGGTTTTGATGGGGATTTTTGAAAAACTTGCTTGAGTCAGTTCAAAGGCAATGTTCTCAATCGAGGGGTTATGGGAAGAAATATAAAAATATTTTCTTTGGGGCTCAAGCCCAGGTTTCCTTCTCACAGTTCTTTTTCCTATCAGTTACATGCCTCTCTTTGAGACCGGGGTTATGTAATAGATATGTTTATACTATGAATCTCTCAATGAGCTGGTTACTCACCTCGCATCATCGTTCCATGGAATCTCTCTCATTGTTGATCAATGTTGGAGGAGGACGAGGGAATGATTTTCAGGTTAAAGGCCTATATGTTTATAGTCGACTCGAAAAACCACCATCATCAGAATAAAACAATGATAAGGTCATCAGCTCGATAAAGATAATATGTAATCGTCGGGTTGTCAGGTTCACCGGTCGGTTCGAATCAGGCCGTTCGGGTTCGTTTTGGGTCTCCTAGATGTAATGGCAAGGTCAAATCTAACCCAATTGAGTAGAAAAAAATGGTTGAGGTGTATAAGCTCTGCTAGGGTTTTCTTGTGCATATAGTCATTCTTGGCCCCTCTTGCGTCATACTGTGCTATTGGTGCAAGATTTTTCTCTTTTCTTGTGTGTACGACCACATTTACTGCGGTTTTTTTTGTTTTAATATGCCTTTAACTGACTCTAACCCAACAGTTCTTGTTGGTGTTGGTGGTTCGATGGCTCTGCTCAATGGCTCGTCCTCTAAACAAACAACCCCAAAAATTTGTTTTGAAAGTGTTTCATGAGGTAAGTATTTTGACTCCCCAATTGATGTGGTTTTACCTTTGCTTGGTTTTGATTTTGCTTGTCAATGGCTTGAGCAACATACTCTTGTTGGGTACTTTATTGGGAGGAATCCCCCTAAAAGTGTGCTTAAAGAATGGGTCCACAAGGCTTGGGTCCCTCATGGGGTCTACCTTGATATGGTCCAAAATTTAACCAAGGGTACTTTTCCATTTTGTGGAGGTCAATCATGTTTAGGCAATCTTGAATCATGGTCCCTGGTATGTCAAGTATTTTTTGTTGGATTTCCAGTTGTGGACCCGAGACTTCACTGTCTCAGATGACACCAAGTTGTGGGTCCCAGTCTGGATTGAGTTTCTAGGGTTGCCTTTGCCTTGTGTGCCTTTTTTGAGTCATATTGCATCCTTTCTGGGGAAGGTCATTTGTATTGAGCTAGATAGGTTTTTCTAGGCCCGACCCTAGAAATGGGTCTATGTTGAAGTGGACCTTTCACAAGATTTGAAAGACTCTATTGACATTCAAATTGGAGCTCTCCAACATACCCAGAAGGTCAATTATTTTAATCTATCAAACACGTGTTATAGATGTTAGTCTGTAGATCACAAGATCAAGGACTTCCCTTTGGCAGTGCCTCGTACTCCTTCTCCACTGCGAGAATCTAAAAAGCCTCGTCAGGAAGTTATTTCTGCTACCAAACTTGATGAGAAATGGACCACGGTTACAAATCGTAAACACAAGTCCAATGGCTCTGGGACGGTTCCAAAGTCCTTGAGCCAGCTAAAGATGTTTCAAACCCTTTGGTGAAGGGGAAAGAGGCCCCGGTCGGGGCTGACAATATTTCAGTGCGGCCCAGGCTAAAGGTTACACCTTAGCCTGCTACCATTATGATAGCACAACTGAATGTGTCTCCTCTCATGATGTGAGCTCAATGGCGGTCTTGTAGTCCTTCTCCACCCTTAGAATAAGGAGAATATGTGTAGGAGAAATAGAGATTTTCTTCTTCAAATATTCAAATTGGGTTAGTTCCACTAGAATTTTTGCAGAATCGCTTCTCTACTTTGAATGAGGAGTCAGACTCTGATGATATGGAGGAGTTTCATTCATGAATTTCCTCTCATGGAATGTTCAAGGTCTAATAGACCTCTCCAGGAAGTATTCTGTTTGGGATACTTTGTAGAAGTATGCTGGTATTGAAGTGCTTTGTCTCCAAGAAGTTAAAATTTCTGGATTTTTGCTCACATCGGGCTATCATTCTATTTGGCCAACCAATCATATGTTTTGTACTACTCATGATGCTGGATGTGGCAAAGTTGTCACCCTTTTGTCCCCATGATGGCATGTTTGTGTGGTTGGCATGGGTCTGACCCCACACATTGGCTCGTCTAGATCCTCCTTAATATTGATAATCACACTTTTTGGGATTATTAATGTTTATACCTCTAATGATGCTGTAACACTCTTTGCTTTGGTGTTGGATTATTGATTCATTGCTAGTTGCTACTTGGCTATTGTGTGGGGATTTAAATATGGTTGAGAAGGCGTATGATAAAGATGGCACTCTGCCATTTAGATGGGTAGCTAGCGAATGAGAGGTGTAGTTTTACATGCATAATAAATTGGGGCTCTTTGATCCCAATATTGGCCACCCCCATTCTCATTCCCTCTGACACACTTGGTGTAATTTCAGGGTTGGCTCTGATAGGATATTTAAGAACCTTGATCATGCCATGATCTCGGCTCAATCTTTCTTCTCTTTTGACAACTCTTTGTTCCTGGTTAAGCCTCTAGTGGATGTGACATTGTCAAATCATTTCCCCATTTATTTTCACATTGAATGGGAAACAAGACAGCCTCGGGCCTACAAAACATAGTTTTTTGAACATGTCTCTGCTTTTTCATCAGCCCATGTTGGCCCACATTCGTAGAGTCTAGAATTTGGAGTGTAGGCCACCTCATAATATAGGCTATATTAATTGGTGGAATGATTCTATCACTCACACGACTAGATTTTTGTGCATTTATGGGTGCCAGCTAGCCATTTTTCACCGATAATCTTATGAGGCTACCATAGTTTACCTATGCTCAACTATCAAGGCTCTGGTGGCTATCCCTTTCTCCCCATCATTACAAGTCAGGGTGGCTGAATTAAGACACAAAAAGAAAGTTGCAGACAATTATGTTGCCATAGGTGCACAAATCAAAGCCAAATTGCACTGGTTAAAGATTGGAGACTGTACCTCCAAGGTGTTTTTTTTGGATCTACATGCTAGGCACTCTTCTCCCAGCATCAAAAAAATTAAAGAAGGAACCTAGGTGC
>VDFB02031295.1:0-16668 GCA_007258455.2 Sequoia sempervirens | reverse complement strand
CAAGTGATCAACACAAGACGACCTTTACAATGCCATGGGGTACCTTTGCATATTGCATAATGCATTTTAGCTTGATCAATGTTGGTGCCACGTTTCAACGAGTTGTAGACTTAGATTTTCATGATGTACTAGGTAAGTTCATTGTGGTGTATCTTGATGATCTTATGGTTTTTTCTAAAAAAATGTCATGAACATTTTTACCATCTAAGGCAAATCTTGGAGAGATGCTGACAACATGGTATTTCCTTGAACCCCCAAAAGTCAATTTTTGGGGTTACAAAAGGTAAGCTTCTTGGTCACGTGGTGTCCACAAAAGGTATCAATATTGACTCAAAGAGTTAAAAGTATCAAATCACTCACTTTTCCATCAAGTAAGAAGGTTGTTCATTCTTTCTTTGGCAAAGTAAATTTTCTACGAAGATTCCTTCTGGATTTTAAAGAAAAGACTCATGATATTGTTAATATGATGAAAGGTACTACCACTTTTCATTAGACAACAAAAGGAAAAGTCGTGTTTGATGATATCAAAGAGGCTATTGCTCATGCGCCAGTGTTAGTCTACCAATACTACATGAAGGAATTCATTATGTATAGTTATGCTTCGGAGCATACACTTTCGACAATTTTGGTACAAGAAAATAGTGAGGGTTTTGAATCCCTGATTGCATTCATGAGTTGTCCTCTAAAAAAGTATGAATTGAAATATTCCCAAATGGAAAAAACATGCTTTCACCGTGGTTAAAGTTGTTAAACATTTTTAGTTCTACATTCTTAATAGCCATGTCAAAGTCCTAGTTCCAGATTCAATAGGAGTTTGGGATGAAAAGAGGCAATTGGATTGCCAAAATTCAAAAATACGACATGGACACCGCCTACCGCCGGATACGGGGTGAGGCTTGTGTTAGCTCATTTCTAAAAATACCCTACTAAAGAAGTCGGCAGACCCAGGATTCAAATCCAAGTGAACTTCCAATGGTGTTATTCGTCAGTACTACTGATGAGTGGTATTCCAACATTGCCCATTTTCTCACTTATGGGGAATGTCCTTATCATTTCACTCCAAAGGAGAAAAGGACCATCAAACTAAATTCAACAAACTTTGTCTTGTGGGACAATAGTTTGTACAAACGTGCATTAGATGGAACTTTCTTATGATGTGTTGATGAAGAACAACAAGAAATATTGTTGAAGGCATATCACGACTTAGCATGTGGAGGACACTTTTCAACACTAGTTATCACTCACAAGATCATGAGAGAAAAGTACTACTGGCCTACACTCTTTCAAGATGCATACTCTTGGGTGCGTAAATGTAAACTATGCCAACAATTCGTAGGTAAGTCAAAGTTGGTAGCTTTTCCTTTGAAACTATACGTTATTGAAGAGCCCTTCCAACAATGGGGAATTGATTTCATCGATGCAGTAAATCACCTTCAAGTGCAGGAAACACCTATGTCCTAACTACAACTGACTACTTCACCAAGTGGGTGGAGGTAATTCTAGATAAGCATGCTACTTCTAAAGTTGTATGTAGTTTCTTGAAAGAAAATATCATTTCCAGGTTCGGTGTGCTGAACAAAATTGTTGTTGACAATGCTTCTATCTTCTCATCAAGTGAGATAATTGAGTTTTGTTTTGAACATGGTATAACATTGTCTCATTCATTTGACTATTACCCACAAGGTAATGGTCAGGCTAAATCAAGTAATAAAAACTTGATGACCATAATCCGTAAGCTTGTGGATGAAAATCAACATTTTTGGCACAAAGCTTTGTATGATGCTCTGTGGGCAGACAAAATAACTCCAAACCAAGCAATTGGCATGTCTCCTTTCCAAATATTGTATGGGTTGAATGAATAAATTCCCATAACCTTAGAACTTCCAACCCTCAAATTCGCTAAGGCCATAGAGGATGAAACTTTTGATAATTTAGTCGATAAGCGGATAATGTATCTCTCTAAATTGGAAGAGAGTCGAGTTCAGGTGGCTAATTGTATCATAGAGCGTCAGGAACAAGTTAAGAATATTTTTGACAAGAAGGCCAAGTCTCATGATTTTCAAATTGGTGATCTTGTTCTCTTATGGGATAAGTGAAGAGAACCAAAGGGTATGCACAAGAAGTTAGATTCACTATGGATAGGACCATTCAAAGTTCATTAGTTGCATGGTGAAAGTAGTTTCCTTTTGGCATATGAGGATGGAATGCCATTTTCTCTTCCTCACAGTGGGAAACATCTAAAACACTTTACACAGTAAGGTGATAGGTGTTCAAATGTAAATATTTTTTTATTTTTCAGTCCTTGCGTCTTTTCGTTTTAAGTCTTTTTCGTTTTGTCGCTTGGCTCTATGCCCAATGGATGGATAAAGGTACTTGATTCTGGAGTTCTTCTCCCTTTAATCATTTCTAAGAATGACTAAAGGAAGCTTCCCAGCTAGAGCCAACTATTATCCTCGAATTTAGCTGCACTAGATTCATGGGATAACCCCTTACAAAACTTTACTGTTTCATAGTTTCATGTACTTCAAGCATGCAAAACGAGGAAATTTTTAATTTACCTCAATGCATGGTCCAAAACCTCAAACATTTTGTTTGAGTGTTCCCCCTCTCTGTCTTTTGAAGAGCTTCAAAATGAGTATCTTCATTAACTCTCAACCTTTGGGAGCTAGTCAATTTTTGACTCATGTTGGAGTGATAAATTTTAGCGCTCCTACATGAGCCTTAAGTTAGTCAAATTTCAATCTCCAAGTGTTGGAGCACTAAAAATAAACGCTCCTAAAATTTTCTCCCAAATTTGAAATGCACAAGTGGTGAAAATCACCACTCGTGCACTTTTGTTCATTAAGTTATCTACATGCACAAGCGGTGATTTTCACCGCTCGTGCATCTATTTCTCCTTTATGTCTGCCACAATTAATACAAATTGAGTTGATTTATGGTATTTTTGAAAGTGAATTAATAATTTGTTTAAGACTAATCTAACCTCATTTTATCTGCTAGCCACTCTTCCTCTGTGTGCTGGTCTCCTCAAGTGGATCAATGTTAGAAGATTTTTTGTGTTTTTGAGCCAAGGCTTCACATTTTTCACCAAGTACATTTTTATCCTCCCTCTTTGTCAAGTTTCTTCTTTCTATTCGCTTTTAAATCTTTGTAAATTCTAAATCTATTGCTCAATATGTTTTTCATTACTAGGGTTTCAATCTTTTCATGTTTTGTTTCTCCTTCCTCTTTTTAAAATTGTGCTTGCTTTTCTTTGTTTTCATTTTACACGCTTTTCTTAAATGTGCCCTAGGTTTGCATCTCTCCTACATGAAAATCTCCTTAAACATTTTTCCACGATCTTCATCTGAGTTTCACCATGTCAAAGCGGTGTAAATTTTCATGTTAGTAATTTGAAATTTCTTTCAAAGCTTCATCATTTTTGAAAGATCATTCTTCAAATTGTTCGAGTGACATTTTTTACCACTAGAACACCAAGTCTACCTTTTCTTGCTTAATAGAGTGGTGATTTTCACTGCCACCACACAAGATATTTTCACCAACTTCAAATGTAGGAGTAGTGGAAATCATCGCTCCTACTTGGAGTGCCTCCTAACTTCAAATGTCAAAGCAGTGAAAAAGTCCGCTTATGCAATTCACCCTGAAACTTGAAGGATATGCTCAAGCATTGATTTTCAGCGCTTGAGCATAAAGTTTGACCCCCCCAAATGTAATGGCGCTGATTTTTAACACCCGAACATTCACATGGAAAGCGTAGAACACATGTAGGAGCACTGAAAATCAATGCCCCTACATGTGAAATCACTATCTCAAGATGTAGGAGCATTGATTTTCAACGCTCCTACACAAAAAAAATGGTTTTTTCTTCTAACACTCTGAAATCACTCCACTTGCGCTATGAACCCCATTTCTTTTCCAATGCTCTATTTTCTGTGCAAAATAGCTCATTCGCACTTGCTCTGAGTTGCCTACTTGCCTCATGCTTCCCAACACTACATTTTCTCCTAGCATCTATTGATTCACTATTCTTGTAGTTCCTCTCAAGTTCTCATCAAGTGACCCAAGAAGGTGATATCAAAGATCCTGGTGTTTCTACATGGCAACAAAGAAACCTCCATCATCTTCTAAGAAAGAGGGTAAAATGAAGTACAAATATTAAGGTGTATTTTCGCCTACCGTGGTGTTCTTGAAGGTGGATGAAATTAAAGACACTGAAACTGGTCATCAAGACCTTGAAGATTTTGTAAAAAGAACTAAGCAAAAGCCCTTAGAAGGCAACCTAAAATCTATTGTCCACAACTTGCACCTGGTATCCACATTTCCAACTTTTGCTTATAATACAAAGTTTGTTCTCCAAGTTGCATCTCACTACATCAGAGATAATTGAAGTGTAATAGATTCCTCGGGACAAGTAATGATGAGACTAGATCCTAAATTCTTTGATATTATTTTTCAGGTTCCCCATATGGAACAATATACAAATATCTCAATGCAACAAACACAGGAGGTTTATGATTAGGATCCAACTAAGGCCAAAATATTGATTAACACCCAATGGTTGAAAACACCTAGGCCCACTATCTCAAGATGGCCAAAGGGGCTTCCTAAAATGATTTTAAAGAGGATGTCAGGGATATGATTACTCTCTTGATCAGGGTGAAGGGTTTTCCTAAGTCATCCCATTTTTCAGGAATGGATGTGTGAATACATCCACATAATCAAAAGAAAGAAAGCACATATTGATTGAGGGACTCAGATCAGTGATGAAATTCATGAGCAGTTGATAAATGTTCCAACCACTCTGAAATTCTACATGACTTCCTATTTGGTGTATGTTGCTACTGTAATGAGGTGATTTTTAGGGCTATCTATAAACGGAAATAGACATTATGTACCTATGTATGAGTACTTTTATCAATTGAAATTAAAATAAATTCTTCATCATTTCAGGAGAGTCACATATACCTTCTTTGCACCGTTGTTGTTTACTTTTGATCCAATTCTTGAAAAGAAAAGAGTATCGGATGAGGCCTACAAAGTGGTGAGTAAGGTTGGTTGTATCTTCTTACAATTTCCAACTTTCACCTACATGAGAGTCAATTGCTATATTGGGTGTCCATATATGTTGCCCAGATATCCCTCAGATAAGTGGATGCTAATGGAGTTGTGTAGACAGTTGATCTCAGTTCAAAAGGAACGCCAAAGAATACACAAGCTAGGTTTTAGTTTCCCATTGACAATTGGGAGGTATATTTTTCACATGGTAAAAAAAGCAAAGTCAGTCTATGCAGAAATGCAAATCATGACTATAGAACATATAAATATAGATTTGACTTTGACTACTGAGATGTGAAGAGGAAATTGAAGAAGGATCGCTAAAATGTTTACCGTTTTGAAGACATATGGGTAGACTGCAAAGATGAAGAGGACATTCGCATAATGGATTTTTGCAGGCTGATAGTAAAGCAAATTAGGGAGCTTGGTGTAGTTGATCTACCAGAGGATTTCCAAGATCTTGGTGACATCCTAAGCTCTGCTTATGAAGAAGATGATATTGCTAGGAGGCCCTTCCCATTCAATGGTCTAAAAAGGAAAGTATCTCTATCAAGGAAAGGCTTGCCCCCATCTTGCACAACATAGCAGAATGGTTGCATAAACATGGTTTCCAAATGAAAGATTTTAAGACCAAACCAAAAGGAGAAGCACCAGGAGCAGAAACCCGTCAATGACAAGAACTTTGCTAAAAAAAACAAGCAACTACTCCCTCTTCTTCCCAAAGAGGTCCGAAAATCAAGTTCACCATTGGTAAGAAAGTTACATGGGTTGTTGAAGAACAAGAGGCAATAGAATTTGAACCTACACATGCAAAAGGAAAGGAGATTGCTTCTAAGGAACAAACATTTGAAGAAGAAGGAAACAAAAGCAAAGAATTTACAGAAGAAGAAGAATCTACAGAAGAAGAAGAGTTTGTAGAAGAGGAAGAGTTTGAAAAAGATGAAGGAGAAAAATAAGGTAATGAGGAAGAACTCAAGCATGATGATGAACAACAACTATCTCCTCATGAGAATATTTTTGAAGATCTTCCCTAAACATCATCGCGTGTTACTTCAAATATCCCTCATACACCTCCTAATCCTAACACTCCTCCACCTCCTCTTCCTACTTCACCTCCTCCCACATCTACCATACATGCAATGGATGTTTCTATTCCCCCTGCAATATCAACCATCCTTGCCACTCCTCCTACAGTTTCAAATCCACAAAATGTTGATGTCTTGTCAAGCTCCCCCTCATCCATCCCAAGTTTGTCATCTCCATCTTTTGATATTTCATCTGAATTTGAATTCGATAAATTTATGAATGAGTCTTTGTAGAGTCAACTTGGTTTTCAGTCCATTGGAGCAATCATGAAAGATACTACCCCGATTGTTACCATACCAATCATTTCTACAGAAGTGGTTGCAACAAAAGAGTTGACGGTGATTCAAGAAGCATATACTTCCTCCCTTCCCCCTTGGTTGATCTCTCAAGTATCAAAGTGAAAGAAACAAATGATCTCCCTAGATGAGCTTGATCTTGAAGAGATAGCTCCTCCAAAATCCAAGGGGAAGAAAAAGGAAAAAGTTCATTCAAGGCTTCATGTTGACAAAACTGGTCATAAGTTTGTAGAGATTGGTCTACCCTCACAAGAAGAAGGTGATGTAAACATGTGGGACTACACTATCACGAGAGTCTAACTTGGAAAAGTGACAAATGAAAGTGCAAAGGCAAATGCACAAGTGGTCTTGGATGCATTAGCAGGAAGGATTGACAAGATGGAACAGGCCTGAAATATGTACAAGGAGAAGGTCAAGCGTTATGCAGTTATTTTGAGGAAACTTGTAGGATCTTCAGGGAATGTACAACGTTTGGCTATGGTAAGCCTTAAGGAACCAACAATACAAAATGCAGAGAAATTTTCCTCCTTTCACAGGTTATAGCTACTGCGAATGAGAAGACCACTCAGATAGCCAAGCTAAAATTAGAGCTTGATAAAGAAGAAAGTATACTTTACCAAGAGAAAAAATAATTGGAAAGATGCCTCTCATTTTGGTCACGAATGAAAGAGGCAAAGCTGAGTAAGTTGGTGGAAGTTGGGGTAATTCCTGAAAAAGAGAAATATGTGGAGGTAAGAGAATCTCTCAAGCATCGCATTCAAGTGATCAAATATCTTATTGAAGATATACACCAAGTACAAGAAGATTTCAAAGGACATTTTGTTATCCTAGAGAATGGAATTAAGGAGTTACCGGGTCAGATCCTTGATGAAAATAATACTTTCCTCCCGGTTAGTGAACTTTCTCAGATCTACAAGGAAGTCATCATGAAGTAGGTGGAAGATGCCAACTTTTCAAAGACCTCCATGCATGCCATTTGTGATATAAAACTTTCTCCTAATAGTCTCAAGACGCATCTTGACATATGCAAGAAGATTCACTCATCTACCAGAAGATCAATCACAAGATTTCACACCATAGTGGATTACACTATTGGTCTAGATGAGGCATTCGTAATGGAGACAAAGAAGAGATATGAAGACTTCCACGCACAAAGCAAGGAACCGTGAAGACTTATTTTCATCTCCTAGTTTTAGATAGTTTTATGCTTTCATTTATGCATTTTGTAAATAGTTCTCGACATCTTACATGTCTTTTTCCAAGATGTAATTACATGTAAAAACAAAGATGTTTTCCTAAAAAGATGGACAACATTTTTTAATAAGTCAACTTGTTAGGTAAGATTTTCCTAGGTTTGCTCACCTAACTAAATCCTAGATTCACTCATCTAATTTTCCTAGATTTACTCTTCCCTCTCTTTTATAAATATGAGGGGATTCTTTTGTAATCTTTATCTTTTATCTTTTGCAACGAAGTGCTGCCCATTTTGAGAAGCAAATACATGAAACTTTGTGTTCATCTTTGTGAATCTTTTTTGATCAATAAAGAAGTGAGTTGCATACCAAACTTTGTGTTGGAGTTGATTAGCTGTTGGAATTGATTGAGATTGATAGTGATTAGTGATTGATATCTAAAGGGCTTTGAGTAAATATGTGTAAACTTTGTGTTACACTCTTTTATTCAAATTTATGATATTGATTGAATATTGTTGGTGAATTCTATACAAGACTTTGTGCTTGTATTTATTCATGTTGTTCTTGGATCTATCATGGAGTATCTAGAAGAATTTTTTCTTCTAATACAATGCTGGTTACATATCTCAAAGGATTCATTGGTGAAAGCTACGAAATGGCTTTTTGCCTTTGTGAGTTTTCTTGTTTTATCATTTATCGTTGTCATGCTGGTATTATTAGTATTTGCTTTGAAAAGATAAGAATATTGGAGTTACTACTTTGTTTTTAGTTTGAATTTGTATCGAATTAGGAATGTAAAACCATGAAGCATTGTAAACATATTCTCTAAAAAAATAGAGAATTATGAATGTGACACACCCCCATCTCTTAATCGTAGTGTACATCATTGTGAATACTTAATTAGTTTTACAAGTTTTAATAAGCAATAAGAAGGGCACATCCCCTTTATGAGAGGAGAGATTGTATCTCACACAACTGTGGTTGAAAGCAAGTTTTGTAATCTGTTAAAGGGTTTACATAATTTTCACCCAACAAGATAAACGCTCTGGAAGAATTTGTAAGAGAAGTCATCACAAATGTCAATGTCCCATTTGCCAAGCTCTAATGCCATGAAAAAGTTGAAGCACATGGAAGACAATATGAACATCAGTTCAAATTTCATGGGGTTTTAGAGTATGTTAATTAAATGAAATTACAAGCAGATTGATTCACCATCTATGTAGATCCTTACAGTTGCACTTCTTTTGACACTACATTGAAACCACTGTGCACTTAACAAAAATAGTGCACGAGAACATGAATATGAGGGGCACATTAAAACTGTGTAATCCCACACAAAAACTCCCAACAAAATCACACAACCTTAGACCCTAAAAAACCAGAAAAAAGGAAAAAGAGATAAATTAACCCCATACACTAACATAAAAAAATCATGTTACAATCTCCACCAAAAAGATTAATTATTCAACTGTGATCTGCATTGTTGGACCACTCTTCTCAAAAGCTTATATCCGTGAAAGGAATTTGATCTTGGATTGTGCCAGTACAAGTCCCTCCCAATATCATTACACCAAATTTATAGGGTGAACACAGATCAAATAACACTTGAAAGAACCCAATATAATGAAAATGAGCAATACATTGTCCTAATTTTGTAGAGCGAATTAAAGCTTAAGCATTGCTCACTTTTTCTTATCAAATCAAAGCTTGTTTTTACCAGATAAAAATACAGTGGACATTTCCAATTTCACTAGAAGAAGTGAAGGGACTAGTTAATTGTAGCAACATTGGTGGTTTCCCCGCTACTATTAGTTTCGACTCCTCCAAACTCTTCCTCATTGGTATTGACCTTTCACTTCTCCAAATTGGCAAGCTGCAACCTGAAAATAAAGTTTTGACAAGGGTTTTAGAGTATGTTTATTAAAAAAAAATTACTAGACAAAGCCCCCCAATAAACAATAAAATTACCAGACCAAGTCCCTCAATTTTTGACTTTTCACCCACGCTGTGGGTATTCAAAATTTGGTCTCGTCCAATCCACCCAACCGTTAGACAAGGGTGGGCTCCTGAGTTGTCCATTACCAGATGAGGGTGGGCTACCAGTGTCAACCTGCATTTGATACCGAGACCATTCAGAGAAGGCAAGAGAGAGCCCCCGTTGCTATTGGTTTCAGCTCCTCCAAACTCTTCCTATTGGTATTGACCTTTCACTTCTCCAATTTGATGAGCCCACATTTATTTTAGGGTTTTAGAGTATGTTTATTAAAATGAAAATTACGGTTAATATTTTGCCGCGTTTATTTTCCCATGTTTATTAGATTTCAAAATGGAATTCAAAATAAATAAACTATAATACATAATCTCCAACTTTTGTACAATAAATATTATTAAATATATTATAATCTTATATTATTATATAATATTAAATATATTATAATATAATATTAAATATATTATAATATAATATTAATAATATATTATAATATAATATTAATAATATATATAATATAATATTATATTATATAATATTATAAATATTATATTATAATAAAATAATTATATTACAATTATAATTATACTATATTATAATATAATATTATATAATATATATAATATTAAATATATATTAATATATATTATTATATAATATTATATAATATATATGTTATAATATATATTATATGTATTATATTATATTATATAATATCATATTATATTATATTTTATTGTAATATATATATTATTATTATATTATATTATAATACAACCCTCCCTTAATTCAAAATATTTTTTAATTATCAACTTTAATATCATATTGTCTAATTCTTATTTTTGTGACTAATTATTTAGTTATGTATTTTTTTTTGATACGCACGATAGATAATATATATTGAAAATAAAGAGAACTACAAATGTCTGCAACGCAGGAATCACCATCCACAGACACCGCCGAGCAAAACAACAACCAACCGAGACTCAAAACCAAGATTTCCACAGACCCAAACATGCATCAACGACCACCCATGAGAACTTGAGGGTAGAGACGAGGGGTCACAGACCGACCCACAACCAGTATTAACAAAGCTGCCAAAAAAATGCAGAGGACCACAAAAAACTTCAGACACAGAGCCACCCTTACATGAAACCATTGACTTCCGCAAAACAGACAAAGCCCTCCACCCAGTCCATTCCCTCTGACGGCACCAACTTTAATTTTCGTTTCAAGAACTCCACGACCACGTCCACAATCTTTCTATGGCAAGACAGAGCTGGCCCTTTGAGATCAAGGAGGAAGGGATAAACCTTGACAGCTTCCTCCGTGTCCCATAAGAGAGACAAGTCAATCGAGCGTGGAATGCCTTTGCCTAAGAAGGCCACCTTCAACGTATCTTCAAGGCCACCGAGTAAATCAATGCGGAACAGACGCTCCATCAACTCCCTCGCCAACTTCTTCGGGATTTCCAAGTCTAATAATATTGCAAGAAAATGAGAGGAGACCTGGGCATTGTCTCTGGCATACTCCCTTCTAAGCAAGTGTTCATTTCCCAGAATCATCTTCACCGCAACCATTGACACAGGATCATCCACGAGCAAAATACGTTTCAGTCTTTGATCTGTGACTTCCCTGAAGGCAATTTGTCTCTCTGTAGCGACCAGAGAGACCGACGTATCAACCCTGAAGCATTCCAAACCATCCAACGAATTATGAATGGTAAATTTCAATTTTTTCGACCCCTCCATGATGACAGCTACACCCTGCAAAATGATACCAAAACCAAAACCAAAATGCAAATACCAAACACCGAAATGTATTTAACGGATCCAAAATTAGACCCGTGAGAACCCGCTTGGCCATCGCACAAGTGTCGTAATCATGAAAGGACAATCTTCGCATCCCTAATATGAATAATGTCTACGGCCGCAGTCCATACACCTTAAACCATAATCACTTCAAGTGAAGTGAGCCGCCACCCAACCAAGCAACAGTCTTGTCCATGGTTGTCGTACTCAACGTGTCACAGAATGAATGTCTTGAAAGCAGAGCCAATCCTCCATCCTGACGCACATTAAGGCTCTGCTAAAATCAAACCGATCTCATTAAGAAGGCCAACATTTCCTTTCTATGAAATAAAGGTGGCTATGAGATGACATGGACGTGTCACCTCAGCATTCTCTCACACCGCCCTGATGCCAACTCACACACCCCCAAGATTGGGTGTCAAAAAGAGAGGCAGGGGAGGGGCCCACCCATCCTACCACTATTTAGTTATGTATTTTACTTCACAATCAAATTAGTCATTTATTTAGTCATTTATAGTTGTGTTACAAAAGATGAGTAGAATTTAATCATCTTTAGTTGTGACTAAAAGTTTTAATCTCGTAGTCATTTATTTTCCCAATTCTACTAGTGTTGTATCATTGCTACACATGTGTGTGTTCTTTTGTGCTTATGTTGGTTTGTGATGAGATCATAGATCTTGGGGGCTTAATCACTTTCCTTAATCCTTTCTCATCTTATCTTTCCAAAAGTTGTACAATTGGACCTACCTTGACATATATTTCTCTGCTTTAGTGTGAATTTAAGTGTGAGTTCATACTCTCACTAAAGTGGGGGCTAAATATATTGTAGAAAATTATATACCTTTACAATTTCACACTATTTTTGGGTCCCTTAATCTATTGGACTTAATTAAGCTTTTAATTTTCCAAATTATGCATTCCAAAGCCTTATTCTTACCATTTTTTGAAGGGAACCAATATTAACTAAATACATTTAGTAATTAAATTGTCTTGGATCATGTGTGCCTTGGAATTTTAGGCCAAGAACCATTCACCCATGGGTGAATGGGTCCCATTTATGAGCCAAGACCTAAATTAAAATATATTTTTGGTGACATTTTAATGATCAAATTTCAAATTGTAAGTGTCCGCTTTTAGAATCTATTTTTTGGGAAATTGGATAAACATCTATAAATACATAGTCATTTTACCATTTGAAATCTAGCACACACCTTCTAGCATTCAAGAGAAAATACTATATTCAAAAGCATTCAAGAGAAGCATTATCAGTTATTTGTAGCAACAATCAAGTTCGTAACATCGTGTCAAAGTTTATGTGTGTTCATGTTGTCTTGTGAAGGATAACAAGTGTTGTAGGTCTTCATGAATTGAAGCATTCAAACTATATACATCTAAAATTAGTCATCACCTTTAATTAATTAAATACCAACTATTTAATTAATATTTTGACTACATATAAATAAATTCTCAATTTATTTATATTGTTCATTTTCTAAATTCTCCAAATCTAAAATCATATTCTTCTAAATTAATTAAATAAACAAATTTCCACAAGCTTGTTTTATTTAATTAATCTTCACTAAATCTTGATTAAGAATTTGAGCACATGTCTACAACTTTTTGTGCCACCTCACCGAGGTCACATGAAATTAAATAATTTTTAATTTTTAATAAGAATTATCTTCAACCAATTTTTAAAAGCACATGGCTTATTCCTCACACACTTCCACCAATTTTGGAACACATGGTCTTTTCTTCCCACACTTGAGTCTTCCATCCATTTGGCATATTGCTCATTGGTCGAGAGATTCTTCCATCCAAATGGCATGTTGTCTTTGGTTAAGGGGACAAAATCTTGATTCTCTCCATCTCCACCATCTATTTTTCTTGTTTGAATCTGGACCATTGATTATTGCCACCTCACAAGATGCTTGGAAAAGGCTATAAATGCAACCCTTTGGAATTGTATTTTTCATCCACTTTTGAATAGAGTTATCATGCAGGAATATCATTTGAGCTTGAGAGCATTATGGAGTCTTATAGTTACATTTTATATCATGTTTTTCATCATAGTTAGATCTTAGAGTAATACTTTGCTTCATAGTTGCATTTTATGTCATCCTTTGCATCATAGTTGCATTTGAGCATATGGAGTATCATCTTAGTTTTCCATAATTTGCATTTGAGCATATGTAGAATCATCTCATCTCAATACCATAGTATTTACCTCAAATCATCTAACACCATCATCCATTCATCATAGTATCCATTATCCTTTCCATCGTATAGTTGCATGTAGGAATTTAGTTGGATTGCATGTTGAATACTAATCTCGTTTCTTAAGTGTCATTCAAATAGCCTTTGTGCAGACAAAAATCTGAGGGCCAAAGGGTTAAATGAATCTTTAAGAATAGAGGACAATGAGATTTTCTTAAAAGATTTTTTTTGTGGGAATTTAGAGTAGCATCTTTGCTTTGAATCTTTAATATAATTTGTTTAATTAAGGTTTGTGTTGATACTAACTTTCCACATTTCACACACACACAAAACGACGCCCACCGTAGGGCCTTGTCCCTTTTTTTTAACATGCTAAAAAATTTATGTTCACAGTTCATAAGATGAGACTTTCATGATCTTAAAACTTGCCTCGCACATATTGCACCTTATCTCTAGTGCATATTAGACCCATTCTGCACATCTTGCACCCATTCCAAAAGGTCTCAGCACCTATCTTGGTACCCCTTTGCATGAGCCTTTGTCGCTTCCTTGCACATGAGTTTCTAACTCTTGCAAGTTTCCTAGTACTCAATAGGATTCCAAAACATGGTTTTGGAGTTTTAGCTCTGTACGAGTTTCCTTTGGCAATTTTGCACGAAGCCTTTAAGATTTGGCTCTATCGCAACTTTGTCTCATGGTGCATTTTGTAGTTTACCTATTTTCACTAAATCAAGGCTAATACTCATGGTTGTTGTTTTGTAGGTTTCCTAGATTCGGCTGCCAAAGACTCAAACATAAACTACTGACATATTACAGGGGTTGGAAGTGATTTAATTGTTTCCTTTTGGTTAAGTTAGGAACATAGCTTAATTAAAAGGTTAATGAACACCACGCCTTTCATGCTTGATGGATGGTAGGCATATGCTCTCCCCTTAATTGGGTGACCAAAAAAGCCGCACCCATTTGTGTTTATCCTCGCGGAGTGTGAGCAAGCATATGTGTTGTCTCTTTTATTCATGGAATAAAGATTACCTGAACTACAGGTATACTTTGCTTGCTTTTGTTTATCTTAGAGGGTCTACCTTGTGGGAAAAAGTAATCACCCAAGGGAACAACCCAACCAATAACATGTTAAAGCCAAGCAACTTCCAATCCATATATAAATGTGGGTACTTGAACAAAGGCAAGTATCACGAGGATAGTTTCGACGAGAAGGGCATCAATGGTCTCTCGCCGCATGGATTATCCCCCACAAATGGAATGTATGTACTAGAACCTTTGTTATAGTTTTTCCAAAAACCTTTATCTATTCTTTGGTGGAGCAATTGTCATTGCAAAGGCATCCACATTCTCACAGTTTTTAGTAGAGATGAGAAATATTCCATGGGAGATTCATGGGTATTGATGCTTGGTTGCCCCATAGAAGTGAGTGTCGTGGAGGGGAGCTAGTGGGGTTAAGCATCTAATCATCTATTAAGAATAAGTGTTGTTGGGGTAAAACCAATGTGGAATCCAAAAGAATACAGTCTCTCATAGCCTTAAGAGTGTACATTGCCTGATGTGTCTTTATCAAAGTGTTTTAAAAAAAAAATTCAAACAAAACATCACATGTAGAAAGTGAAAACCTTGATTCAGAATTACATTCATTGAAACAACCAAGTCTCCAATTGGAAAATCCAAAAAATCAAACAAACTTCCAAGAAACAGTGTTATTCTTCTAGTTTGCCGCATCTTGTAGACCTTTCTGGTGCATCTTGCACCTATATTCACGCATATTGTCCAAGTTACTAGAGTCAAAACCTATTTACAGAGCCTTATAAAACTATTTGGTGCATCTTGCAAGTCCTGTAGCGTATCTTGTACTTGTTCTGACACTTTTTGCACTTTCTCTGGCACTTTTTGTTTTTGTTTTGGCACATTTTGTAGACCACAAAATAATGAACTAGATTCATCTCCTGTCTGATAGTCAGTCTCATCCCGAGACTCCTCAGCAGTGTTCAAACATTCCTTAGGTAAAACAGAGTTTGAACATGTGTTTTATCAAATGATTTCATGAAAGATTAAAACTTGGAAACCCGAGTCCAAATTTCTTAGTCCAAGAGAACATAAAAAATGTCTCTCAACACTCTACGAATTTAGAGAGAGGTTGGTCTTCAATTTCTACAAAAGAGCTTCAAAGAACAATCCCAACTTGTACTCATTTTTCTATTGTTAAAATCTAAGACTTTTCCAAAGATTTGAGTATCTCGTATAGGAAGAAAATTTGTCTCCAGTTTCACAATTTGAACCAAAATTCCAAATCTTTCTCAAGTCCAAAATCATTCCTTAGGTACCTTATAATATAAACTTGTTAAAATTGACCTCTACAAGTGGAATTTTCCAACCTAAACCAAGATCTAACATCTCAAAGTGTCAAAATAATCAAATTTATCACACCTTTGATTATGAAGCCTAGTTGCATCATTAGGATTTAGCATCCTCTCATCACGAAACAAAGCTATATAGTCAAATCAAACTTAGTATCATTAGAATTTGTCATTCTATTTGACTTAGTTTTTATCCTTGTCACTCCTCCAAAAAAATATCAAAAGTTTAGTGAAAACTATAACACTTATATGGCCATTTTAATAAGACCCCAAAAAGCATAAACTCAAAGAACAGGAAATTGAAACTCAAACCACCATGTCTGAAATAGATGAGGATCAATTGAATGATTTAGCTCATCAAATGAAAAAACTTCAACAACAAATTTGGGATATACAAAGGGAAACAACCACAAAAATATATTTGTTGTCAGACATCTATTCTTATCCATCTAATAGAAATACAGACATTACATAGTCTCCACCAACAACTACATCATCCAAGTTCAATGTATTTGAATTCTTGAAAAAGTTAAAGGAGAAACCCAAATAAAAGTCTTCAAACACAAATGATATTGAAAAATCTTATCATGACATGCATCTATCTTCATCTCCCATAATCCAAAATATACCTCATGATTATTTCACCCAAGTTAA
>VDFB02031294.1:50585-139285 GCA_007258455.2 Sequoia sempervirens | reverse complement strand
TGGTGATTGTGCCAGATTTGTAAATATTGCTTATCTATTTCACTAATAGTAGAAGCAACCAGATTAAAATCTACTTGAAATTATGTTTCAGAATGTTGTTTATCTTGGTTTAATCATTTGATTTGAGAAGCTTTCAAGGATTGGAGTCTTATTTTATGTTTTGTTTAAATGGTAATTTGCAATCTGTTATTGAAATTAGCACTGTGAATGAATGAAACTGTGCGTTAGTCACAAGTTAATTTTGTTCTGTAGTTTTAGTTAGGAATTCCTTGAAAGGTAACAAGTCTTGTTAATTTGGATGAATTAACATTCTTTTTTGTTCCAAAGCTCTAATCTATCTTTTGATGTTTCTTTAAAAACCCCCAGTTAGAGTAGGTTTAAGTTTATGTTTGATCTCAGAACAATCCAGAAGCTCAACACTAGCAGGCCCCTTGAACATTACTGTTACATTGACCACTGAGGGACATCAGCACAATTCAGAACCAACTACAAAGACCTTGGGAGCTAAGGCATCCATGTGTTGTCTTTCTCTTTTAGGAGAAATAGAGTAGCAATATTTTGTTTGCAAGTTGTTGTGCCACCAGGACCATCAACAGAAACTGGCGCTAGAAGGAGGGCCCCTTGAGCAATTTTTGGATCATTGTGAGTTGGATTGGGTTAGGTCTTGGAAAACCCAGCTCTAATGGGTAGCCCTTTGTATACACCAGGACTTGTCCATGAAATCCCTTGTCATCTGTATGATAGGATTCCTTTATTTTTCTCTAACACTGGGCAAAATGCTTCTGAACATGTCAAAACTTGCAGACGTATATTTACTTTTCTCCAGGTTCAACATGAGGATGTCATCTGCTAGCTATTTGTCAAAACACTTCAAGGTACAGCCAAGCAATGGTATGATAATCTGCTACTAGAATCTATTTATTCATGGATAGAATTAGAAATCTTATTCTTAGATCACTTTGATCCTCATGCACTACGCCCATTACATGAATTTGCTGCTACGAAAAGGATACCATTAGAACACATTTATCAATTTAATCATAGATTTTTATTCATGTATCAAAGGGTTCAATCTTTAGATTTGGTTGTTGATGATCATGTGTTGATAGAACATTATTATTGGGGTTTAAACCTTTCATTTGCAACCAAAGTCAGATGTTGTGGTGAAGCTACATCCTTGCATGAGGCATTGAACAAAGCCCTCTTATTAGCACAATTTGGAGGTGACACTAGAAATTTAGATAGCCAAACTCAGGGTTATAATCCTCTTGTGCTTGCAAACTGCCATCATCTGTAGCCTTATGCCACTTCATCCACCATCCTTGCCCAGTTGCAATCATTCTCACCAAGCAGCTACGACCTTCCTAAGGTTCCAAGCACCACATTCCCCAACACCCTACATCAAGTCAATCGCACACAAGACCACTGGGAGAACTCATTCCTACAAAATACAATCACAAAGTTGAGTACTCCACTTGACAATGAAGCTATAACCATATCATCTCTTTTCAGTCATATTCCAAAGCATAGACCATTACATCACAATGAAGTTGTGAATAAAACATTTGATGAGTTGGAATATAATTTTGATGACTTGTTTGGTAAAAAGCATGAAATGGATGTGAATTTAGAGCATAATGGAAATCTCAAGATGGAATCTAGCTTTGTTGAAAATTCTAGTACTAACAATGGCTTTGAAGGAGATGAGGTATTAATATGGGATTGTTGTTATGAGAAATCAACAATATCTTCCAATGATTTAAACAACTCTTCTAATCTAGATGAGAATCAGGGTGATGAGGAATGGATAAAGGAACATGGCTCATGTTGGATTGATATCCCTCATATGCAAAATAGAATAAGGGAGAAATTAGAAGAGCTGGGAGATTTGGAACTATCAGAACTTGTTGGGCCAAGTGGATGTAGGATACATCGAACTAATCAACACTCTCAGAAGGACTGCCATGTCTTCCTAGGAAGTATGGAGTTTTATTTCAAGCAATTGATCACTATTGAAGGAATACTTATGGAAGATCCTTGGAGTATGTATCCCCTTAATGAGGAGAATGAAACAACTAGCACACATGAAAATGATAATCAGTTCATCCAAAATGATGAGAGTAACTGTGTGAAGAGGTTTAATTCTTCCCTATCTTTTGATGGACTTGATCCTTCCATCGAGATGGATTCAACAACTGATGAAACTCCTCTACCTAGTGTAGACTTGATAGAAGTGGAGAATGGATTTATCAATGCATTCATAGATTCTTTCATGGTGGTGAATGAGGAAGAAACACACTTTGATGGGTTAATGCAAGAAGATGACTCTGTTGGTTTAAGTAGTGAATGGATTGAAACAGATAACACACTTCAAGATGAGATTTCCAATGAATCTTGTGGTCAAAGACAAGGACCTAAATGCCAATATGAAATCTTAAGGGAAGAAGTTCAAGTAGATGTGCAGATTAGTCAATTGTTCCTTGAAGAAACTCATGACGAGGTACCTTTGGATGAAGCAGGGTAATTCCAAGGAAGCAACCAAGAGGCTATCTCAGAAGTTGAATCTCTTCAACATGACGAAGGGAATGAGACCAGGGAATATTTTCTTGATTTTGATTCTATTTACTCAAATGTGTTGGTTGAGGAGATTCTTTTCTTAGCATCCACAAATGATTTTTTTGTTAATACTGATAAATTTGATGTTGAAAGGCACATTCTTATTGATGATGTGCAGGAATGTGAATTGAGAAAGTGTTTTCCTATCTCTGACTCCATGCATTCAAATGAGTTCAAAGGAAATCCTTGTTCACCATGTTCTCATATCCTTGACATCAATGGTGATAAGCTGGAGGTAGATTCCCAAACCCTTGGGGGTGAAATGTTTCAAAAGAATGTTGAAAGTGAGACTTCATCTCAAGAAATTCAAAAAAAAATTGGCTCTATGCCCGAGATGAATACAGAGATGTTGGTGAGTGAATATCCTAACTGCAAGACAAACCTTGATTTAGTGGTGTTTCATGAGCTGAGACCTTGTGAAGAGGAGATCATACAACCCAAGTCTGCATTGGTAACTAGAAATCTTCAAAATCAGGTAGTGTCCTTTCATTATCCTCTGTGTTTCAATGATTTTCAGATTGATTATGGCATTGGGGATAGTAAAACATGTTTGTGGGTAAATCATGACAAAACTGAGAACCCACAACTAATAATATTTCAAGCTTTATGCCCTCAAAATGAACTTATTGCCCATAAACTTTATATTTCTAAGTATAAAGATAAATTTGCTAGGTTTAGAATTGTGCCTAGTAGGTTAAGATTACTGCACATAATGAAAAATCAATCAAGTCAATGTACAAATTTTTACAGTTTTGTGTTTGCAAGGCTCAGCTTTGGAGTTAGTTTAGGATTAGGATTGGTTATTATTAGTTTTTGTTTTGGTTAGTTTCCTTTTTGTCCTGTTGTTTTCTTTTTCCCATGTCCTCTTGTTTCTCTGTTTGTAAGTAGTTTGTTTGTTTTTCTTTCTGTAAATAGTTTGCTTTTCTGCATGTAAATAGCTCTGTTGTTTGTTTGTCTATCCTTTCTTTATGTCCCTTTGTTTCCTCTATTGTCTCTCTTTGTATTATTGTTCTTTGGGGTTTTATTTGTTCTTTCCCATCTTAAAATAGTGGTTGTTATCTCGGGCATACTTTGGTCATTAGGAGAGAAGTGGTTTAGATATTTTCAGGTTTGCTGATTAGGTGATTTTGTCCTAAAACTTTTTCTTTATGCCCATTGTCAATAAGAGCTGTGGAATGTATTGAAAACAAGGTACAAAGTAAATAACCTTCATTAGCTCCCCCTGAATCTATCACAAATCATCAAGATCATCTCCTCTTGTAATGGTATATTTGACCTAGGATGATAGTGTTGTAAGATTTGAGTGAAAAATATAATCTTCCAAGTGTTGTTATGAGGTCCATGGTAGATTTCAACCCAGAACAGATGTTAAACATTTGACATATTAAAAAAAAAATTGATTGAATGAAATATCTGAAACTCTATGAGAAAATAAAAAAAGAGAACTATTTAAAGAGAAAAGAGGACTCAATATGAATGGGTGATTCCAGTATCTCTACCGAGGCTATGGACGTATGGCTGGCAGTAGAGCAATGTTGTGAGAAAACTAGAGGTATCTTCATCTTGGCTATGGACACCTGACTGGCAGTAGAGCAATGCCTAGGATATCATTGCATGACAGCTAAAGGGAATCAACTCATGTAGCTCAAATCTTGCACATTGTTGTCCGAAAGATCGAGAAAACTTTACAAAAGAGTGATGCATAACCAAGCACACACATGGATTTCAGGGGTAGCCAGTGATGATTTACATTTGAGATTCTAGCTCAAACTTGGTTGTTATAACAGACCCAACTGGAGTTGTGATGTTCATGAACCAGGAGTTCTGGGTAGCTGAATCCTTCAGCTTCTTGAAAATGGTTAAACCATTTTCCTAGCCGAGTCGCCATTTGTTATGCCTTGCATAACCACCCCATTTTATTCTGGAACAAAATGGGTCCCCCTTTCTTTTTGGTTTCTTTGCCTCTATTATTTGCTTTTGCTCTTCGGGTTCTTCTATTTTCTTCCTGAGTTGTCTGCTGGTTCTGTTAAATTGTGGTTCTGTTTTAGCTTGAGTTGGTTTTCTTCTTGCTAGAAATTCAATGACATTATCATAGACAATAGTGTATCTTAGGATAGTATATTTTATATGCTTCTAAGGACTAATGGTACCTTGTTTCACAAGCTTAGATCATGCACATGATGATATTTCTCAAAGGGCTCAATTGGGAAGCATTCCCCAATCTAGTTGCTCATAATTTTCGTCTGAGAAGAAATTCAGCAAGACCCTACAATTGTCTTACCAACTGGCATTGTGTTCTATTCATTTGGGGTTCACAGGTCACCCAAACATCCCACTTTCCATGAGTCTTTTTGTGTCTTGCCGACCAGAGGAGCCCTCGTCGTAAGCTCTTTCCGCTCGATGAAAGGTCTCATCAAAGAGGCAGGGTCTCAGTGACAAGGGCAGCATCGACGTAGCAGTTTGGGCTCACAAAGAGGTCTCAGCAAAGGAGGAAAGGTCTCACCAATAGGAAGGATATTGCTGAAAGGTCTTTCCACTCGATAGGATATCTCGTCGATTTGTCAGAGTCTCAGCGAAATGAAATGGCATCGGCGAAGGATGGAGAGATTGGCATGAAGTCTGGGAGACCCAGGGATTGTCTCAACAAAGGACGGAATCCTCGATGGAAGATCCTACGGATAGACAGAACTCTTGTCAATGCGAAACAAGCTCGGTGACATGGAGTGAATTTGACAAAAGGTCTCCCCAAAGTGCTCTCAACTCGTCGAAAGGAAGTTTCGGTCAGTGTAAAGTCTCACCAACTGAAGGGATTCTCCCTGATAGGGTGTGCTCGCTAGAGAAAGGAAGGCTCACCAAGATGTCTTGGCAAGGGGACTTTGTCTCACCGACATAAAGCAACATGGCTTTAGTGAAAGGTCTCAGTGAAGGGAGCTAGTCTGGCCGATATAGAAGGAGCCCGACAAGAAAAGATGAGATCGATATAAGGTCTCCCCGACCACAGAAACTTTGGCCGACATCAAGGAGCTCAGCGAAAGAAAAGGTGACATCGCCATGATGTCCCACTGACCCGGTGGGGTCTGGCTGATAAAAATTAGTGAGCGGGGAGAAAAGAGGAAGTCGCTGAGAGGTTTGGTTGAATACACCAGAGTCTTACCAAAAGGGAAAAGGAGCTCAAGCCCAGAGAAGAAGAAAGAGCTCGAGGAGAAAGATCCAACGTCGCCAAAAGGTCTTCCCAAAACAAAGAGGTCTCCTCGACATAAAGAAATGAGCTCGCCAAAGGGATCCTGAGCCTCACCATGACATCCCACCGACTTGAAGAAGTCTCTCCAAAGTGGAAGAAGCTTGGGCTTGGGGAGAAAAGGAAGACATCGCTATGAGGTCATACTAACCAGCGACTTTCTTGCTGATGGTCTTTGTGGGCTTGATATGACTTCTACAGCTCGCGGTAGGGTCTTGTCGACTATCGCCCGCTACACCAATGGTTGCTAGAGGAGGTATAATTGCATTGGGGAGACATGATGAGTGTCACACCGACATGCGATTCCATTCGAATGACCTCTGACTGCCCAAAAATCTTACGTGGCCTGTGTTCCACCAAAAATCTTAGATTTGACGGCGATAAAATCTGGAGAAGTTGAGAGGTCTGACTGGCAACAGTTTGATCGACTGACTATTCCAGTGAGGGGGGAAACCTATAGGATGTGAATGACATGGATTCATTCTAAGATCAAGGTGATGGATCGGCTCAGGTGATGATGTTCAGACCTAGAGAGAGGCCCGATGATAATTCCAGAAGATGCTCAACATGCAGAACGGTCTTGAGCATGAAGGAGGCCAAGGAAAGGAAGAAGCAACCATGACTCACAGGGACAGTTGTAGTGACCACTGGTGACAGGTAGATTAGTATTAATGGAAAAAGACTTTTGAGCATTCAAGGCCGCCCTTCAAAGGAGTTAAAAGATAGACATGGATACCACGAGTAAATGTTGTAGCCACAAAGGATTTGAAGGATTCTCCTGAGGTCAAGCCATCACCGACATGGACAGCAGGGCTTCACATTGAATGCAGGTTTGACTCTCTTCAGAAAGATCTAAGAGCCGACTCTCCTGGAAGCAGTTTTTTTGTAAACCCTAATTCAGGGGGATAGCATATTCTTTTTGGTACAGTCTGTATATGTGGCATTCTTGCCTCTTTGTAAAGAATAAGTGGTAGAGTTAGAACTAGTAGAGAACGGGTAGAGTAGAAGTAGAAGTTTTAGAATACATAGAGAAATAGAGGAGATAGAGCTGCATCTTGATTCTTTGTAATAGGAGCTTCTTCTACTTTCTTAGGATAGAAGTTAGATTCAGAATAGCCGATAATGTATTTTCAAGTTTTATTAATATAAATGGAAACAATTTGGAGTCATATATTTTTTGTACACTGGTGATTGTGCCAGATTTTTAAATGTTGCTTATCTATTTCACTAACAGTAGAAGCAACCAGATGAAAATCTACTTCAGATTGTGTTTCAAAATGTTGTTTATCTTGGTTTAATCATTTGATTTGAGAAGCTTTCAAGGATTGGAGTCTTATTTTATGTTTTTTTTAAATGGTAATTTGCAATCTGTTATTGAAATCAGCACTATGAATGAATGAAACTATGTTTTAGTCACAAGTTAATTTTGTTCTGTAGTTTTAGTTAGGAATTCCTTGAAAGGCAACAAGTCTGGTTAAGTTGGATGAATTAACATTCTTTTCTATTCCAAAGCTCTGATCTGTCTTTTGATGTTTCTTTAAAAACCCCCAGTTAGAGTAGGTTTAAGTTTATGTTTGATCTCAGAACAATCCAGAAGCTCAACACCAGCAGGCCCCTTGAACATTACTGTTACATTGACCACTGAGGGACATCAACACAGTTGAGAACCAACTACAAAGACCTTGGGAGCTAAGGTATCCATGTGTTGTCTTTCTCTTTCAGGAGAAACAGAGTAGCAATATTCTGTTTGCATGTTGTTGTGCCACCAGGACCATCAACAGGAATGATGGTAAGACTCTAGGCTGCACCCTCGAGAGGTTGACCAAAAATATTAATTTTGAGGTTAGGCTCATGACATTGTTTCATTTGAGTTCAAATGTGTAGAGGATGAAAAATTAAACCTATAGGTCTCTTGCTGATAGTTCAAATGTTCCCGAGAGGTCTTAATTTTAACCTAGGAAGGTTTCCTAAGTAAAAATTAGGGTTTTTGGGGATTAAAATAGGTAATTAGGGTTCAAATTACCTAATTTACACTTTGAGCCTGTTGGTTATTTTTTAAGAACCAAACTTAATCTCATTCCTTACATATGAATTTTTTAGGACTCAATTATCAGTAAGGTTGACGATTGGCCAACACTTAAGTGAAGTATTTAGAACCTCACTTCTTCTCTTCAGGCTCTATGAGACCCATGAGGGTAATCCCATTCATGCTCATAATATCCCTACTTGATCAAGAGCATCTCCAATCATAGATGTATTCCCTAGGAAGTCCAAATAAACCAATGTCATCTAAGGCTTGGCAGATCTCTTAAGAGATTATTATTTATTTCAAGGAATATGCTAATACTGAAAGTTTGTATGGTGTAATTTTAAGGATGTTGTGAATTCATTTCCATTCTGAATCTCTGGCCTAGTTCATCACTATCTTAGTCAACCACAAGATAAACTAAAAAAAATACCAGTGCCCTATCTGAGGAAACAATGGAGTCATATTTTGTAATCAGTTAGTGATACAAGTATAATTTAACATCAGTAATCAGGGGACTTTCAACATGCTACTTTGTGGCATCCAACTCTCTGTGTTTTAAAACATTACTTCCCAAATCCTAGGTCCTTTTCCCACAAACCAATGGCCTCATTTCAGCATTAAATTAACTCATTGAATTGAAGAACAAACAAACCCATGTTCATTCAATGCAAATGACAGAAGAAAAATGAAATTATAATTAACAATTCCATTCATAATTTGCAAGAAAATACACAAGAGAGCAATATTTTAGAACTAACATTTTCTTTCATTACTAATATTGCTTTGTAAGACTATTTTTAAGATCATCATACAGTATAAATTATTCCCTAGACTGGCTTCTAATATATTCACTAACTTATCTATTCACATTCTATTTGCTTTATGAGCATAGCTTTCACCTAGACCTTTCTTGGGCTCAAAATTTTCTGAACTCCCTCACTTCAGCCATGAAATACCCTTTATAAACAGGGGAGAAACAAGCATCCAACTAAGCTACAATTTTTATTTCATTTCATTTCAAAACCTAATTTCAATTGATTCTTGAGAAACTCCCCAAGTAGTTTTTATGCAATCATTAAAGAACTAGGGAAGACAAAAAATAAAACACATGCGTAGGGTACCATTAGTCATTTTCGCCATGTCCAAGTTGAACAAAAAGATTATGTATTATATTAGCTGAAGGACCTCCACATCAGCATGGAAGAGTAAAAGACAAACCACAGACATATTGAAACAAATACCTCCTATGCAAAGACCATGGTGTCATAAAAAACAAAAATGAGAAGACCCTATTATGAGTCGTCAGCATTAGAGAATTCTTGACCACTCCTTGTTCTAAATGAAATTGGAGGAACCATTACCACATCATCTTTAGAGCTCCCATATGGCACCAGAAAGAGAAGATACTAGCCATATCTCGAGTCAATATCACCTTCAGCATCCGAAGGAATATCAGAGAGCATAATGGGAGAATTATGTTTTCCCAGGCAAGCCCTATGACTCTTGTCTTTTCTCCTAGCCTTCTTCGCTGGCTGAGCCAGCTCCCTACCCTTAAACTTGATCATTTCTTCTAGAATGGTCTTGTTTCTCAAGTTTTATGTACTCTGAACAATTTATTTCTTATTATGACCTTGAGCCCTCCTTTTACCCTTTGAAACCTCAGGGGATGCCTAGTTTTCTCGCTCAGTTACAAACATATCCTCATGAAACTCAAACACATTAAGCCAGCTAGACCTCCTAGTGGGCTGAATTGGCATACCAATTTTTCCCATCTCTAAAATGAGTAGAATTTGACAATTTAAAAGGATTTGAATCAAAGTTGCAAGGAAACACACCTACAAACCCAAACAATTACAACCAATCCTAGCAAAGGAATTCCTAAACAGACTAGAGCATGAACGATAGAGAACCCAATTGAAAACTAACTCACCTAGGACAAGAACATTCAATATTCAACTCAGGAAAAATTAACACCCTCACACTTCTTCACTAACCCACACCTCACATTCACTGCAAATTGGAAAGATGGTGAAAAAAAACAGTGAGCAATCTACATTAAATAGACAATTTGGAGCTTGTAGAAGTTAATGATTTAAGAACTTGTCGCGTGAGCGAGTTGATAACTTAACAACTCAGCTTTGAATCTAAGTCATTGATCTTAAAGCATTTAAAACTTCATCTATGGCAATCATGAGCATCATTTTTCGGCCTTTAGCAACTTTTTCCTAGAAAAAAATGATGCCACCTCAAATGTTGCCATGTTTTCCCTTAATCCTGATTTATCATACACGATCTAACAATTAACATGCATTGCCAACCTAATCTGTGCTCCTTCATTAATATCGATGAAGTACATAAGACCAATTTTTTGAAGAGAATAGTTCCTCATACACTTCATCGCTCATCACTGACCTCCCCCAAATTTTAGGGTGAAATCAGCAATGAGAGTATCACCACAATGAAGTTCAGTTTGTTTGATTATCTTGTTTTAAAACCACATCAACGGCTCTCCACTCATCTTGCTACCTTCTTTTTTTCTTTATACAATGTCCTCGAGATTCTACCACGTTTCCCCTTTCTAGCAATAGCCATTACCTATCATTGATGTATCTTTTCCTTCATCAGTTCTATCTGAGATGTAAGCATCCATGCAATGAAATACCAACCCTTGGATCTGTGATCCATCTTCAATCACATTCATTTTCCCATCGCACATCGCTAATTTAAAACTTTCACCTTGGATTCTATTAGCGACGGGAGATACAGTGAAGAGATCAGGTTAAGACACGTACACCTGCATAAAAATAAACGATATAAAAGAGATCGCACATGATATCTTTTCAAATTAGCAAAGGAAACTTGAACAGATAATTCCATCACTCATCGCTATTTTGGAACTTAAGCTTTGGAATGAATCCATGATGAGTGATAAAATACAAAAATATCAGGCCATCATTTATCACTAATTCTCCTCATACAGTTTGCAAAATATTAGTGATGATGAGATTTACACAATGACATTGAAAATGTGTATAGCGTATCACTAATATAGAACTTAGCACACAAAACTGATGCACAATACGTGATGCATGGGAGATCCATCATATCACTTATTGTTGATTTGAAAGTTATCATTTCATAATCATCTGTGATGAGTGATGATGATAAGAACATAAGGATGAAGGCCATCGCTTATTGCTATTACAATACTCAAATCTCAAAATCCATTAGCAATAGGTAATCCTTCAATGATACAAAGAGCATCGCTCATAGTGCATTGATATTAAAAGCTCCATAAGCTATCCACGATGAGTGATGACAAAGAGATACTTCTCATCGCTTATCACCAATTTAAAACATACACTCCAAAATTAATCTACAATGAGCAATAAAAAGAGTTGGCCGACGAGACTTAAGTGAAACTTCTAAGCATGTACTCATAAGTTGTTCTAACAAAGGGGACCCTCTATGATGATATGATATAAGGGGCTCAAAAACACCTTAGTCATAAAATGCAAATGATGTAGAGGCAAAAAACACCTTTTACTTAACCTTATAAAAATAAGAAACTCGGACCTAGGCATGGGGGACCAGTTACCTAATGACTGTGAATGGTATAAGAAGTTTTAATGTGACTAGAAATAGAAAATAGGAAGTCAACAACAAAATAGAACCCTTTAATAGTAATGACAAGTAGAACCCTAAACCCTCATATATCAGCCCAACATTCAAATGTAACAAGGATTTGAGATGGAACATAAAAAAAATTGCAGGTTCCATTAGAGCCTATAAAAAACTCTTGCCTCTAGATTTCATGATTTGTCAATTGTCGAGGAGCTATGGTGAGGATTTGAGGAGCCCCACATCGCGCAGATGTGGTTCATGAGTTTTGATGGCTTGTAGGCATCAGTGCCCCGGTACATACCCTTTCATTTCTCATTTTTGTATTTCTGTGTTTGCGTAATTAATGCCTAAAGTCAAAGTAGTCGAATGTGTTAGGTTTAGGAACTTTTCACTTTTGCATTTTTTTATCGCTTTTGATGTTTATGATTGTTTCGCTTTTGAATTTTTCACTCAGAACTACTCAAAATGTGTGCATTTGATATACATTTCATTTTTTCTTTTCACCCTAGCATGAATTTTTTGCTTTTGATTTGTTATCTTTGTTTTGTTTGCTTTTGTGATAAAATTTTACTTTTGATATAAATATGCACTTTTGAAATTTTTTCTATTGCCTTTATTTTTCACTTTTGACAACAAATTTATCACTTTTTCCTATCTTTAATGCTTTTGCAAAAAAATATGTTCGCTTTTGACAAAAAGGTTTCACTTTTGGCTGTTTTGGAATTTTAAGTCAATTTGTTTGTCATTTGAGATGCATTTTTCCTTTTCGTAGAAAATCCATAACATCATGGGTTGAATGGTTGTAGGCAGTTCTTAATCTGCTCCAGTCGAGGGAGTGATGACTACTTGACCTTTATTATTTGATCGATGGGTTCCAGGAGCTAGAAACCATCTAATGTCATAGAGGGATGATGACTGCTCTTGTGAGAGGTGGCATTCAGAGACCTTGTCCTTTCATTTACCTACTAGAGAGGCCACCATCACTTTGGAGGATGTGTGGAGGATCCTCTGTATACCCATTCATGAAGAGCTTGTTACATATTATATTCGGTAGGGTACCCGCACTATGCGCCATGTACCTGGTGTGAGACATCTTGAGATTTGCAAGGTAGAGTTAGACTTATCTAATTTTGTTGGTAGTGTTGGTCCTATTTCACTTTTTCTTTATGGTTTGGTCATGGGGCTCATCATTCCTAATAGGCGGGGCAGATAGTTTCTCGTTGGTTGGGGTGTGTGTATCGAGCAAATGTTCAAGCACATGACTAGATACGCATGGGGCCCGTGTCTCCTTGCCCACTTATATCGAGATATGCACAAGGTCACCTACCATGTAGGTAGATCTATTTCAGTTGGTGTCTCGCTACTGCATATATGGGCTTGGGAGCACAACCCAGTTGCTTAGCCTGATGGTATTTTGGATTGCACTTTGGGTGATCCATACTCTTATCGTTATGGATATTTTCTTCATTACACTTTGCCTAGATAGCTTCCCTACTGGCGTCATGTTTTCGATGATATGCTAGGTTTTGTATGGATAGCATATATGGATTGTGAGGCATGACCTGATGACAAAGAGCAATTAGTATTTTGCAGATAGACTAGATGGTGCATTGGTCACGTTCACTCTTTACTAGAGAGATATCTACTCGATAGGGTTTTTCAATAGTTTGGAGAGAGACAGTGTTGTTTCCCATATTCGTATGAGGCTTGTTTTGGTCATACTACCAGAGAGGTCTATGTATGGGGTCTATAGGATGATCACGATGTTGTCATTGCATATTTCAAAGTTCTCACGCCATTCAAGTGGGGTTGGCTAGTCAATTTAGCAGATCTTGGGACTACCCTTGATTTTGATCAATGGTGGGCGTGATGCATTCCATTGAGATTCACAAATATTGTCAGATTTCCTGTAGTAGGTAGGGATAGCATTACTAGCCACCGAGGAGAGAGGTAGTGTGTTGAGATCATTGTTGAGAAGCTTTCCAGAGCTCGACAAGATAGTGGATATGACAAATAAGATGATCCAATGCAGCAGGATCGGGGACAGGGTCTTAGTCCTCCACCACCACATAGGGATGGAGTAGTATAGTTAGCATAGATGACATCCATGAGGGACACAGAGGTAGTACAGTGATAGGACATGGAGGCTTATGTTGCTACCATGATAGTGGAGAGGGACCACTTGAGGGCAGAGTGAGATAGCGAGAGCAGGCGATGTCATGTTGCAGAGGCCTAGGTATAGGTGATTACAATTGAGAGAGATACTCTTAGAGCAGAGCATGATTCCCTTCATGTAGAGTGAGATTAGTTATTATAGAGGGTGACATATTATCAAACTCTCTATGATGCCTTTGTTCCTAGAGCTCAGTGGTGGCCACACTTCAGAGAGCTGAGTATTACTATGAATGTCACGTCAAGTGGGAATTCTATTAGATAGCCTAATTTGGAGGCTTGTCCTCACCCTATCCAGGATCCTTAGAGTTCTTCTCCTTCAACTGAGTAGCAGCATGTTATTTTTCTTGATCTTTATGATGTTTTACTATTCAGATACTTATATTGTAGACCTGATTTTGTATATATATTCATCAGCCTAGATGAGGCCTTGTATATATGTATATTTTTGTATTATCCTATCACACATGTTTCATTAATGATGTACCATGACATTCTCATTTTTTATGATGATACATATGAGATATGCATGCTTCAATTTAGCTTCATTATGTGATGATTATGCATGATGAGGTATATATGCTTATGTTTATATTTTTGTACTTTTCTAATGTATGTATTTGATGTTGATGGATGGATGATTGATATATCATTATGATATATGATGTTTTATTATGTATATGATGGATGTATGCCCTATACATGATACATGATGAACTTTTTTGCTTTATTATCATCATGATATGTATTGATGGCATTGTGGATGTAGGATGGATATGGAACTAATGATATTGTTATGCAGGATGGAGCTATTAGTTAGAAGAAATATTGGATGATGAATGGAAATTTGATGTTGTTAGTTATTTGATGAGTGTTTCTTTTTCTTCGCATAGAGACTTCACATTTTTAACAATCCTTTTTTATGTATAAAATATATACAATGCACCAGGGTATTAATAACCAAGGTGAATTTGTATCCATTGTGTGCACTTTGACGTGACATACAAAGAATATTCTTGCTCATACCAGACATACAGAAAATTTGTTTAAAATATACATTTAAGTTGTGTTTAAAACTTTTCAGACCAATTACATAGAGAGGTAAAATACCTAACATGCAACCACTACATGAATTGTCTTAAAACAACTTCCATACACTCAATAAAGCAAGTATTCATCGTGGTAGTATCACAAAAACATCTTACAAACTACAAACCAAAATGACACTCAATTGCCCCCATTCCTTCTTCTCTAAATCCTTATGGACATCCTCGAGAGATCCTGGGAATGAGTCAATAAAATTAATCATAAAGATAAGACTATAAAAAGATTTAAAAAATGTTGCAGATCACTTGCCATATTTGTTTTGAGGTTTTAGGCTATTATCCATTGTTGATCATATCTATCGTAGGAATGGATCCATTAAGGCATATCTCAGGATGTTGTTGGTGAATTTTCAAAAGATAGGTAGTTAACACTTTGTAGACACCCAAAAATGTCCTCTTACAACTCCTTGTCACAACATTACATCATTTAGACATCTTGTAGCATGTTTTTCCCTAGGTACCCATGTCATCATCTAATTAGTTAAATAAATCTTATTTATTTGACTAATTTCATTTATTCCCTTTCTATTCATAATCCCTTCTTTCTTCTAATGTTAATTAAATAATTTATATTATTTAATTAATTAAATCATAAAAATATCTTTTTGCTTTCTTTCCAAAATTGGAACTCGTGTGTATCTAATTAATTTATTTAATTAGATAATTCATCAATTATCCCTCTCATATTTTGTAGGATTTATTTCCTTTAAAATAGAAAATCAAATCTTTCTATCTTTTTAAATCTTATCTTATCTTGTCAAATAAAGCAAAAATCAAATCCTTATCAAATCTTGTCTCCAAAATCAAATCTTCTTCCCTCCACATCAAAACTCTATAAATGTGGCCTCTCACAAGCCATTTGGAGGGATCTTCTTCTAGTATCCACACTCTGCCAAAATTTCCTCGAATCTTCTCATCTATCTATCTATTTTTCCTCTATCATCTACATCTTATTGTTATGCTGCAGAAATGAGCAATCAACATCAACATATGAAATTATTCAATCCTTCAAAATCTTGCATGCTTATGTGGCATGGAGAAGAGAAATGGAGATAAATAAAATCTCATCCCATCATCATCATATCCTTACATCATCATCCCATCATCATATCTCTACATCATCATTATCATATCTTTCCTTCATCATCCATTTTATTTCACCTGTACCTTAGCTTCTTTGAAATGATGTTACTCAACACAAATTTCATCATCTTAAAGAGGGGCAAAATGTAGACACCCAAAAATGTCCTCTTACAATGCCTTGTCACAACATTACATCATTTAGACATCTTGTAGCATGTTTTTCCCTAGGTACCCATGTCATCATCTAATTAGTTAAATAAATATTATTTATTTGACTAATTTCATTTATTCCCTTTCTATTCATAATTCCTTCTTTCTTCTAATGCTAATTAAATAATTTATATTATTTAATTAATTAAATCACAAATCCAACATTAATTAAATAAATAAAATATTATTTAATTAATAAAATCCTAAAATATCTTCTTGTTTTCTTTCTAAAATTGGAACTCATGTGTATCTAATTAAATTATTTAATTAGATAATTCATCAATTATCCCTCTCATCTTTTTTAAGATTTATTTCCTCTAAAACAAAAAATCAAATCTTTCTATCTTTTTAAATCATATCTTATCTTGTCAAATAAAGAAAAAATCAAATCTTATCTCCAAAATAAAATCTTCTTCCCTCCACATCAAAACTCTATAAATATGGCCTCTCACAAGCCATTTGGAGGGATCTTCTTCTAGTATCCACACTCTGCCAAAATTTCCTCCAATCTTCTCATCTATCTATCTATTTTTCCTCTATCATCTACATCTTATTGTTATGCCGCAGAAATGAGCAATCAACATCAACATATCAAATCATTCAATCCTTCAAAATCGTGCATGCTTATGTGAGGTTGAGAATAGCAATGGAGATAAATCAAATCTAGCTTGGAGATCGGTTTTCTTTGCTTTCTTGTTTTCATTTCATGCTAATTTGTGCTCTATTATGCTTGTCAGGGTTTCATTGTAATTTGCATTTTCCCTAAATTTTTACCCTAACTACACACTTTGTCATTGTTTTTGTCTATTTGTAATCAAAGCTTTGTGATTGTTTACTTGAAAGTTCTAGCTTTTGGTGTTTGCTTTGTTTGTTTATTTGTTTTGTCAAAGGGTGAAGATGATGATTTGTTTATTGTGGATGAAAGTTTTATTGTGGATTGTGGTGATGGGTGTAGGACCTTTTTATTTTTTGAGTTTTATGATATTTTTTTGTATTCAAGGGACTAACCTAGGGGCCTAGGGGCTCACCAAAGATAAGCCTTGCGTACGGTGTACACGCAGAGGCTCGTAGTTCACTTGGTTTGATAAAAACATGTTTTTGATCTTTTATGTTTCTTGAATGTTTTTTTGGATTTTGTTGTTTGTGAATTTTTTGGACTTTTAATTTTTGAAAGAAAGCATGATAGACACCTAAGGGGACTGACCTAAGGCCTCGAGGGCTAATAATCCTTTCCTACGTTGTACACGTAGAGTCCATGTAGTTCGACTGGTTTGATTCAAAGCATAACATTTTTTAGGATTCAAACAATGTTGATAACTTGGATTGATATTTCACTTCTATTTCTAGAGGATATGTTGTGGGAAATCTACTTGAACTAGCCGTGAGGTTCAAGCAAATGTTGATATCTTAGAATTTTGAGTGAACGAATAATCCAAAGTTGTTTTGATTTTGTTATTTTTTTGTGAATATTTTTGAATTTTTAAATTTTTTACTAAGTTGAAAGAAAGCATGATATACACCTAAGGGGACTGACCTAGGGCCTCATGGGTTGATAAGCCTTACCTACATTGTACATGCAGAGACCATGTAGTTCGACCAATTTGACTCAAATCATAACATTTTTTGGGATTCTAACAACGTTGATAACTTGGATTGATATTCCACTTCTATTTCTAGAGAATATGTTGCAAGAAATCTACTTGAACTAGCCATGAGGTTCAAGAAAAATGTTGATATCTTAGAATTTTGAGTGAAGGAATAATCCAAAGTTGTTTTGATTTTATTATTTTTTAGATATTTTCGATTGTGTTTCTTTCTAGATGTTTTTTATTTTGTTGCTTTTTGGATGTTTTTGTTTTTTGATCATGATAGAATGCATAAAGATCTAACACATGACTACTTTTGACAAGTTGCCTTGAATTCGAGGCAAGACTACCTTCTCTAGGAGGGACAAATGTAGATGGTGTGATAAGGTTCAATACTAAATTAGTTATCAATCCATGGTTGGACACATGTTTTATTATGGTACGAATGAGTGGATGCTTTGAGTAATGTTGATAGATAACGGCACAAGTCTTATTCAAATGTAGCATCTATTTTCTAGGTTTTCACTACGGTACTTGTTCTAGAAGTGCCATGTTGGTTCCCAAATCTGCAATCAACTTGAATCCTAAAGGGTTGCTAGGCCTAATGGTCATATTCAAGGAGATATTTTTCCAATGAATGATAGATTGATATAAAATATTTCTCCCTTGCACTTCGGGCTCTATGAAACCCAAGAGGGTGATCCCAACAATGTGCTTATAGATATTTGTGTTCCAAAGCATCCAGAACACTATAAACAAATAATTCTCCTTCAATTATTAAATAGACATATTACCCTAAAGATTTGGATGACCTTCATGGTAATGTCTAATTTAAACATGAGAAATGTAACACCCCGCCATGAAACCCCAGAGGACAACACACTACAACACTTAAAATGGAACAATTTTTTTTGAAGTGAAACATACTAAATATTACAGAATATAAGCTAACATGCAAGATAAACCTAAGTCCTCTAAGGGTTCATAACTATGCTACTATCAATCTAATAACCAAACTAACCAGAATATGAATCATCCTATTATACAAGTTCCATATAACAATATAAATTTCATTTAACCCATCACATTATATGATCAACCAATATGTAATATTCATATTATGTTATCAATGTAACAACATCCAAGATCAATTCAATTAACTAGCATATGCAATGAACATCATTTATAATTTTTCATTACAAGAGAAAGTTCATCAAGTCAGTTACATCATTACAACTTGTACAACAATGTTTCCTCGTATACATGTGAGAATAGTACATTAGAAATATAATATATGATAGAATTGATTATAATTCAATATAGGTACAAAAAAGGTAGTCCACTCAAGCTTGGAACAATGCAAGATTCCTCAACACCAAGAATATATGCCACATGAATGATCAATAGCAAGGGAAACCCAATGTAGAAATAAGCACAATCCACCTGACCATGTGGAACCTTAAGGTCCACCCCTCGTGCTAGGAGATAGCAATAAGGACCCACTACAAAACAATCAAGAAGACAGAAGAATCACACAAAGGATAACATGACTCCAATATGCAAGTACATTATAATGACACACAACAATGACACTGCTTCTAGAGGCACACAAACATCAAAGGGGAATACAAGACAAGGGAATGCTAGGTTGTAGTAGGGAAGAGTGCCATCGCATGGTCCTGGCATGGGTTATCCTGGTTGTCTCTCACTAAACTATGGCCCCCAGCTATGGTTATTCTATCTACCTCACACTAGGCACCGGCCCCATAGGGTAACACATGAAGAACCAACTTCCTTTCATGAGGACAAGGAAATTGGTCTTGCCAATCGGGCCTTCTCAATCCATCCTTAGCCTAAACGAGCACTATAGGCATGGGTGAGGCATCCAATTATCTTAATTAGAGTTAGATTCTACCCAACCCCCTAGTTTATTAATTAGGTTTCACTGAGTTAAGAAACTCCCACATGGGTTATCCATGACGCCACTTTGTGTGTCAGCACCCATTGAGAGCCACTCCCCCTACTAGCAACTAGAAGACCAATTAAATCCCATAGGGTAAAGCCATCATGCACATAAAATGAAAACCACAAAATTACATATCTTGAGCAAGGCATGGACCATCTCGCTCTCGACACAACAGTAATAACAAGGAGTGCATGGCTAAAGACCCACAACAACACATTGCAAGTATAATAACAACCAAATCAAGGATCAAACACAACAATTCAACCAAAAACATATTTCCCAAGCCTCTAGAAGACTTCCAATATCCACCTCACACAATGACTTAAAGATTTGAACAATAGCGCACAATCATCCCCCTTTCCAACACTCATTTACATTACTTCATACAATAACTCAATTCAATAACATAATCAAAGAATGCAAGGTGAATTTACAATGCAATCATTACATTTTTCTAAGCATTCATCTTGACCAAAAGATAATCTATTTCCATATAACTAATCTTCATTTATTTTAATTACAATTACATCAATCCTTCTAAACCTAATATTTTCCTTGTTAAATTTATTTTACAGACACGATCAAATAATAATAGGGCAGTAATAATCTATTTTATTGTACTCATAATATATATATATACATATATATATAAGTATCTATATATATATATACATATATAAACACACTTGTATATCATCAAGCAAGTTTTTGTTTTAAAATACAAAATGCAGATTATAACCATATAGATGTCTATATATATATATATAATTAGTTGGTTGTCAAAATACCAATATATTGATTTGTATAGAAACTCAAATTCCAAGCTTGTTGTTATCAACAATTACGAACACATTAAACTTCCTTTGAATGAAAGGCGATGAAGGGTATCGAGCGACTAAGGAAAAAATAGAGACTTGTTATCCAATTTTGATTGTAAAGCATGAACACCATATAGCCATCAAAATCTACAGAAGGAAACATGGAGTATACAATGCATGGTGTTTTGACTAAATCAAAGCTTATTGATGATTTCCACTATGCATTGGCAGTGTTGGGGGACCTATTTAATTTTATCAAGGACAATTAAGATAGAAAATTCCAGGAAATAAGCTTGATCAATGGATTTTTTGGACTTAACTTATGCATGAAAACTTTTCCAGCGTTGAGGTTACACCATTCAAGGGTGTCGAAGGCCCAAAACTCGGCAATACACAGCATCAAAGTTTTAAAAAAATCTATCAAAAAAAAATTGAGCAAAGGTTGGTGCTATTCAAGCAATAGTATAAAATGAAAGAGACAGTCACGGCCTATAGCAAGAGATTTCCCTATGATATGAAGATATGCATACATTCATATTTAACCTACCCTTCAACTCAACTGAGCAATGAATAATATCAAGGAACAATTTGAAGCTTAGAACATGAGAGAATGGAAAGTTTGTTGGTGTATCCTAATGAGAAGAGAAGTTAGATTAATTACAAAAGAAAATAATATTAATTTCTTAGCAACAGAGGCGTTCCTACAACAAGGAGAGAAAAATCCAAAATGTTGACTTAGGGAATAATAGAGCACACTTGGCAGAATTTGCAGAACAGGCACAATTTGATTTTCAAGAAGAACTTTAAAATAAATACAGAGAATAAAACTTTTTTTTTACTTGTTTCAATTTCACAATCTAGTAACCAAAGGAATGCTTTGTTTTCACACAGTACTAACATCCAAAATTATTTTTCAAATAGAATTAAATTTGAGAAAGAGGAAACCATGGAAACCTGGAATAACTCAACGAGATGAACTGAAGATTGATGTTGAGCTCTCTACCCCAGCTTGCAACTTCAACACACCTCAAAACCTCAACAAACACTGTAGGACCCAATTCCAAAACCACAAAACCCCAAGACAAGCCTCCAAGAACAAGAAAGTGTTCACCGAGAAAAGCAAGATTAGTTTTTCAAAAAATAACAAAAAGCCCCCTTTCTTTTAGCAATCTAACTAATTTATTTACCACTCCACTATGTTTGTTGTTGCATGCAAATTTTCTTTAATTCAATTATTTTATTTTATTTTCCAACTATTCATTACTACCACTCTTCAATATGTTTATTAATAAACACATCTTTATTTATTTACACACATTAAATCAACTTTTCAAATATTTAATTGATTAATTATAATCTTTCATTTTAATTTTGTTTACACAATACCATAATTAATATATTTATTTCAATTATTTTTTATTAACTCATAATTTTAATTTATTTAAACTTAATAAAGGCATTAATAATATTTTATTTTATCAAAACCATAATCATATAAAAGCATCTATTTTAATTATCTATTTTATATTTTTCAGGTTCTTTCCACAAATACTTTTATTTTATTCTTGGATTCAATAGAGGCAAAGAATAAAGTTTTGGAAGATAAATATGTCTGGTTTGGGCATAATTTAGTACTTGTCTTCCCATGGCATCCTCTTTTTCATGCTAACAATAATTTATCTTCTCTTTCACCAATATGGTTTTATTTTCTAGGTCTTCCCTTAGAATTCTTTGATCCAAAGATTCTTGAATTAATTGGTAACTCTTTTGGAAAATTCATTCAATCAGATTCCTTAATGTCTGAAAATTTGTTAAAAATTTGCATTTGTGTCTTAATAAACCCTATTAAAAATTTGTCCAAATGTGTAAACTTAAATTCATTAGATGGTATTTGGCGCAAATCATTATTTAAAGATTTAGATTGGTTTCAAAAGGCAATGGTGGATCTAGATGCCCCCCTCTTTAAATGGATCAAATTATCTCCTTCAAAAAATTGTGATAGACCTAGGGAGAATCCTGCAATGCAGAGTAATCATGAAGTAAAGCCTATTAAATCCAGTATAGGTTCTGAATTTAACATTTTCCCTACCATAAAGACATCTCAGAAGGAAAATATGCCATACCCACCAATTAACAATGTAGTTCATGCCCAAAATCCGAATGCATCTCCTAAATCAAACCCTATGGTTGAGATCCAATTGCCTGTTAAGCTGCTTAATCATGATAATGTGTTTATGGAAAACTTCGTAAAGTCTATTAACTCCCTCAATGTTAAGGATTGCATTCAATATGGGAAGGGAGTTCGTACTCAAAACCCTTTTGATGTGATTTCTCCAGATATCCTTGCTGGAATTTGTCCTGGATTTGAAGGCAATTTGCCTTCTCTTAAGGATTTTGTGCCAGTAAAAATCCCAAGATCTTCGCCCTTGAAAAAATGCCCAAGAGAAAAGGCATTGTAGGAAAAGTCTATAGTTGTTAAGATTATAAAGGTAAATTTGGAGTCATCCCTTTCAAATAGAAAATCTCTATGTAAAGGAGAATTTGATTGCCCCCTTTCTGGGTCATCTTCTCAAAATTCAACTAAAAGGAAGCTGAGAGTGACTTTAAAATCCAAAGATATTAAAACTCCTCCATTGGTTCAAATATGAACTTCTAAACAAGTTGATGAAAACCAAAATAAGGCAAGCCAGGCCATGGTTGTATCTCCCCTTTCAGAACTTATTTTGGGCCTCTCAGAGAAACGTTGCCAAGATTTGATTGAGCCTGCGGGTCTGAAAAGAAAATCATGGTTAGTGTCTGACTTATTTGGTTTTTTTGCTGATCTGGATTCTAAATGTGAATCTCCAAACCCATTTTCATTGGATCATATTTTAATTGACAAAATTCAAAGGCTAATTAGGGAATCAAAAGCAAACTTTAATGAGGACATTCAAGGAAAAGTTTTATCAGATGTTGATAGAGATTTAATGCAAGTTGAAAAAGATCTTTCCATCCTAGCATTAAGGTCTTCACCTGAGGGAATTAACTCTACCAACACTCTAGAGTTTGGAAATCAGGGGAATTTGGTCTTAAATCCAATTCCTAAGGACAGTTTGCGTATCTCTCAATCTCCAATATCACCTTCCCTTCCAACTTCCTCACTTTCCAAAAGGGGTCGTAAGCCAAAGCACTTGAAAACACAAATTGAGATTGATGCTGGTATTCAAACCACTTTAGTCTCTCCTAAAAAAAAGAAGAGGACCTTTAGTCCTCCATTGACTAGGTCTGGAGCAGCTAAACACAACCTACAGCTAGAGTTTTCTACTGGGTTTCCTTCTCACAAAAAAACTCAGGGGAAGACGGGAGAGAGTTCCTCCCCTCGAGTGCAATAAAAGTTCTAACTTGGAATGTTAGGGGATTAAATGCCCCTAAAAATTGACATCTTCTCAAGCCTCAATTAGAAATTGAAAACTTTGGCATTGCTCTCCTGCAAGAAACAAAGTTGAGTGTTACGTTTGTTGAATCTCTCTTTTCGAAATGGTCTCAATGGAAGTTTTCTTCCCATTCGGCTTCAGGAGTGTCTAGGGGCTTAGCCTTTCTATGGAATGTTTCCTCAGTGGATTTAAAGGTAATATGTTCCTTTCCTCACTGGGGTCTTGCCATAGTCAAAAGCAGATTCTCGATCGGATATAAAATTTTGGCTCTTCAATGTTTATGGCCCTATATCTACAAACGTGAAACAGAGATTGTGGTTGGCTATTTCATCAACCCTTCACATCTTATTAGAATCCTTGGTTGTGATTGGAGTTGATTTTAATTCCATCATGGATCCCTCAGAAAAGGTCAGGAGCATAATTCCAAATAGGAGGGTAATGGAATATTTTAAAAAAATTGTGGCTAATAATCATCTTTTTTACTACAAACCACATAATGGTATGTTTACCTAGACTAATAAAAGGAAGGATTTCTATCAAATTGTTGAAAGGCTTGATCATTTTTTAATATCCCCGGCCTGGTTAGATACAGATCTTGATATTTTTTCGACAATTATTGGTTTGCCCGATTCTAATCATTTCCCTTTGACATTCAATATAGTTGAAAATCGGGCCCCTAATAGGGTTCCTTTTAAGTTGGAACTAATGTGGTTCAGGGATTCCTCTTTTATTCCTTATATTAAATATTGGTGGAAAAATGCCCCATTCTTTCTTAGCTCTTGTATGTTCCAAATGGCAAATAAATTAAAATTTATAAAAGGGAAAATCAAGATTTGGAACAAACAACATTTTAAGAAAAAAAATTCAAAAAAGTTAAGCCTTCAAAAAGAGATTGAGGCTCTAAATGAATTTATTATTTCTAATGTTATGAACCCTTCTTCATATGTTCTTCAAAAATCCTTGATGTCCAACCTAGAAGAAGTTCTTCATCAGGAAGAATGCTATTGGAGGAAAAAATCAAGGGATATTTGGTTAGCTGATGGGGATAGAAACACAAAAAAAATTCATGCCTCTACAAAAGTCAATAGAAATAAAAAGAGAATCTCTTCAATTAAAAATAGTGGTGGCATCCTCATGGATGAAAAGGATATAGCAAATGAAGCCACTGCTTTTTTCAAAAATCTGCTCACGGTGGAGCCTACAGTAATTAACAATTCATTTTTTGGATACTATCCCCACTTTAGTTTCTCAGGATGAAAATAGGGCATTAATGGCCCCTTTCTCCCTTGAGGAAGTGAAAGAGGCAATTTTTGAGATGTCTCCTAAAAAATCTCTAGGTCCAGATGGGTTTACGGTTGCTTTCTTCCAAAAATGTTGGGACTTCATTGGGTAGGATGTTTGGTAGGCATTGGACGAAGGTAGGTGGAATAGGACAATTCTTAAAGAGCTTAACAATACCTTCATTACAATTATTCCAAAGTTGGAGTCTCCTTCCACTTTTGCTGATTTTAGACCTATTTCATTGTGCAACACCATTTATAAAATCTTCACAATAGCTATTTCTTCCTGGCTGGCCAAGCTTATTCCAAACATTATTTATGAGGAACAAGGAGGTTTTGTTCCTGGTAGGGAAACATCTGAGGGTGCTATTGTAGCACATGAAATTATGCACTCCATTAAGTTTCATAAAATCCTTGCTATGATTCTCAAATTAGACATGACGAAAGGTTATGATAGAGTTAATTGGGAATTTTTGTTGGTTTTCCTATGTAAATTGGGTTTTTCTTCAAGCTGGATCAAATGGATTCAGTCATGCATTTCCTCTGTGAGGTTCTTAGTTTTGTTAAATGGTTTTGCTTGTGGTTTCTTCTCCTCTACTAGGGGCATTAGATAGGGTGATCCTTTATCACCTTTTCTCTTCATTCTAATGGTTGAAAGCTTGAGCAGGGCAATTAAAAGGGAAAACTTAGACAATTCTTGGAAAGGTATTCATATCCCACATACGTAGCAGTGTCATACTCATGGTTTATTCGCTGATGATACTCTATTGTATGGCCATGCGTCTATTCATGAAGCCAAGGTAGTTAAGGAAGTTATAACTGATTTTTCTATGGATTTTGGAAAAAGAATTAACCTAGCAAAATCCAAGATCTTTGTATTAAATTTCTCAAAATTTATTTAGAATAGACTTGTAAAATTTTGAGGTTTCACAGTTGGGTCATTCCCGTGTTCCTATCTTTTTATCCCTTTCTTTATTGGAAATAATTTGAATATCTTTTAGGAAAGGATTTGTAGTATAATATCAGACAGAATTCTTTCATGGAGGCACAAATGGCTTTCCTTTGCTGGTAAGATACAAATGATAAAAGCAGTTCTAAATTATGTCCCTATTTAGATGATGTCGGTCTTACAGGCCCCATGTGCTACATTAAATCAACTAAGATCTATCTTGCTTTCTTTCTTATGGAATGACAATGTGGGAGGTAAAGAAAAGTTGCCTCTTATTGCCTGGGATAAGGTTTGCCTACCCAAGGAGCGGGGGGGTTCAAGTATAAGAAATCTTAAAATTCAAAATGTTGCATTAGGGGCTAAGCTTACCTGGAAATTATATCATAATCCACATTAGATAGATGGGGTAGAATTTTTTTTTCCAAGTATCTGAACACCCGCCCCAGGGAATATCTCTTCAAGGCAACTTCTTTACCTAAAGGATTTGCTATTTGGAACTACATTGCTTCGTGCAAATCGGTCATTCTGCCCCATCTTTCTTGGCTGGTACACAATGGTAAAAAGGCCAAATTCTGGGATGATAAATGGAATGGATTTCCTATTCTTTCATCAATTTTAGAATTAGAAAACCTAATGGGTCTTCTCAAAAATCTTTGGGGCATTTATGTTGCTGATTATTTCAATGTTGTATTTGTAGATTATATTCCCATTGTTTCTTGGAAATCTATTGATGATCTTGATATCTCATTATCCATGAAAGAAATTTATAGAAAAGAAATGTCTAAAAGGAATATTTTCTACTCATATGAAGATGATGTGTTGATCTGGACTAAATCAAAAGCGGGGAACTATTATGTTAAAGATGGATACAATTCTCTTTTATCTGCGATATGTAAGTCTGACCTTCCTCATATTTTGTTCTAGGATGAAGCGTGTCTCCCAAAGGTGGGTTCTTTTTCTTGGGTTGTTGTTAATGGTAAATTTCTAACAGCTAATAGGCTTGACAGGTTGGTTTTAGTTACTCCTTTTCCTTATGTTTTTGTGGCTATTTCGTTGAGTCGGTGGATCATATTTTTGTACTTTGTCCATTTGCACAGAGCTGTTGGTATTGGATTTTTTCCAAATTGGGCTAGAGTTCAATGATTTATCCTTCTTTATCTATCCAGTTCAAATCATGGCCTTTATTGTATTGCTTCTCCTTTTTTCACTGTTTTTGGGTTGTTTCCCCCACTTATCATTTGGAAATTTTGGAAGGAAAAACATATTTAGTTATAAAACCAGCAATTGGAAAAGAACCATTTTCTAGACTGTAACTATCCGATATTCAGCACAAATCCAAAAATAGATAATAAATAAGGTTGCACAATTTTTTTAGCCATAAGAATAACCAACTTGACAACCATCAGCACATCCATGATGAAAGTTAAAAAATGAGAAAGAATTTTGACAAAAGAGGCAAAAGAATTTTCACTTCAATAATATTTATTTAATATAATAATCAATCAAAGCACTAATCAACCAAATTTAAATCAAATGGATGAAATACCAAGCAGTACCTGACTTCACAGCGAAGATGGAAAACAATACCATGACAATCAAGACTAACCAAATCACATACGAACAACACTACCAGGGTGTGACATTGGATACTCATCCTCATCAAATATGATGGCTCAACAAGGGACCAAATGTTATCTCCATCAATGATTTCCATTGGGTTTAAGGCATGCTCAGACTTGTCAATTCAAGTGGAGTTGATGTTTGGTACCTACAGCAAACCAAAACAGTCGAGCATGTACATAGTCAAATATTCATGCACACCATGAAAGGAAAGTCGTAGCGTCACAGGGCACTCACAAGTGAGTGATGCAACACTGTTCCCCTTCACAAAAATATATCAACACATAATAATCAGATGCTAATCAACATGATAAGAACAATCATCAAATAATCATATGATGCACATCACAATATTAATCCGCATAATCCATTAAATCCATATACTAGGCATAACATAAGACTAAAGCACTAGTGATAAAAGTATCATCAACTATCATCATAGCAATGAATCCAACATCAATCAAAGTATCATAATGTCCAAATACAAACAAGTAATTGTCAATAACATAAAGAAAACTGAGGGGTACTACATCCTCCCCCCTAGGACTAGGCTTACTCTTGGAAGCCTGCAAACAGATATGGGTACAACTCTCGCATCCTTGATGCATCCTCCCAAGTAGCAAAAGACTCATCGTTAGGATCCCACTAGACCCTCACCTGCTCAACATCTCAACCCCTAAGGGTGCATCTCATGTGTTGTAGTATGGCCATAGGCTCCAAGCTAGCTACTTGTCCTCTACCTGTAAGGCATTCCAATCAAGAACATGAGAAATATCTAGATAATAAGGCCTGAGAACAAAAACTTGAAACACATCATGAATGCGTGATAGACTAGGTGGAAAAGTAAGATGGTACACAACAAGAACAATCCTCTCCAACACCTCAAAAGGCCCAAAAAAGCATGGTGTGAGCTTAGATCCTTTTCCATAATTGATCAGACTCTTTTGCGGATGCACCCATAAGAATACCCGATCTCCAACTGAGAACTGACAGTCTACCCTATGAGCATCTCCATTTTTCTCCTGTTTGTCCTGGGCTTCCACCAAATGCTCCCTAATGTGAACCACCTGTTGCTCCATCTCCTGAAGCGTCTTTGGTCCAAGTAGTACTTTATCCTCAAGACGATCCCAACTCAACGGGGTCCAACAAGGATGACCATACTACGCCTGAAAAGGAGGCATGCCAATAGAGCTATGGTATCCATTATTGTATACAAACTCCACTAAATATGGGTAATCCTCCCAATGAGTCTGTTGATCCATAACATACATCTAAAGCATATCCTCAAGGACCTGATTAACCCTCTCGATCTTCCCATCAGTCTCTGGATGATAAGTTGAACTAAAGTTCAACTGAGTCCCCAACGCATGTTGCAAGGACGTCCAAAGAGCTGAAGTGAACCCTGGATCTCTATCTAAGATAATCTTACGAGGAATACCATGCAACCTGACTATATCCTCCATGAAGATTCTAGCCACTGATGAAGAATTGAATGAGGATTAAATAGGAGAAAAGTGTTCCACCTTAGTCAACCTGTCCATGGTGACCATGATGGCATCATGTCGACAGGAAGACACTAGCAAACTGACAATAAAATCTAATGAAATGATGTCCCATTTCCACTCTGGGACCAGATGGGGCTGCAAAAGACCTGTAGGATGATGAAGTTTTTCCTTCACTCTCTGACACTCCAAACACCTTGACACAAAATCAGCAATATCCCTCTTCATTCCTACAAAAAATATAACGAGCGGAGGTCTGCGTGCATCTTATTGGCACCCAGATGAGCTAAATAGGGTGTCTGATGTGCCTCTGGCATGATCAAATTATGAAGATATCCTAAGGAAGGAACATAAATGCAAACCAAGTGCCACAAAATGCCATCTGACTCAAGGGAATAACCCACAAATCTACCCTCTAAAGCTCTGTCTGACTCAACCTCATACCTCACCTCCTAATACCAACTATCTGTAGGAAGTGTTGTAAGGATCTGACTCCTCAAGTCCACTCCAAGAGTCACTGTTGAAAGCTCATGTCTCTGCCAACTAAGAGCATATTCCACCACATTCTCCTTTCCCTAGATAAACTTCACTTCAAAATCATACTCACATAGGAACTCCATCCACTGTCTCTGCCTAGCATTCAAATTAGGCTGCATGAAAATATACTACAGACTACGGTGATCACTGTGCAGCTCAAATCAATGCCATAACAGAAAGTGCCTCCATCTTTTCAAAGCATGAACCATAGTGGCTAACTCCAGATCATGCATAGGATAGTTCAACTTGTGATCCTTGAGTTTGTGAGACTCATAGGCAATCACGCGACCATCTTGCATCAATATTGCTCCTAAACCCTCCAAAGATGCATCTATACACACCACAAAATCTCCAGTAGGATTAGGAACTTCCAAGATAGGTGCACTAGTCAACCTTTCCTCAAGAATATAAAAGGTTTCTTGACACTACTCTAACCAAATAAACTTCTTCCCTTTCCTCTAAAGAGAAGTGATGGGGTGGGCTATCCTTGAAAAATCTTGTACAAACCATCGGTAATAACCTACTAAACCCATAAAACTGCAAACCTCTGCAACATTAGTGGGCATGGGCCAATCAATGATAGCTTGGATCTTTGAAGGATCCATGGAAATGTCCTCACCAGAAATAGCATGACCCAGATATTTCACCTCCATCTGGAAGAACTCACATTTTTCCAAATTTGCATACAACTGGTTCTCCCTCAGACATTGTAGCACCTAACGCAAATGCTCCTCATGCTCCTCCATAGTCCTTGAATAGATCAAAATGTCATCCAAGAACACAAGGACAAACCTATCAAGGTAAGTGTAGAATACACCATTCATCAAACTCATGAATACAGATAGTGCATTCATCAACCCAAACGACACAATGGTAAACTCATAGTGCCCATAACGAGTGTGAAATGCGGTCTTATGAATATCTACCTCAAAGATGCACAACTAATGATACCTTGACTTAAGATCAATTTTTGAAAATACCCTAGCTCCCTTGATCTGATCAAAGAGATTGCCAATCATTGATAAGGGGTATTTGTTCCTCACCATCACCTTATTCAACTGTTGATAATCAATGCACAATCGAAGGAATCTGTCCTTCTTCACAAAAATAATTGTTGCTCCCCAAGGAGAGAAACTAGGATGAATAAATCCCTTCACCAACAACTCCTCAAGATCTGATATGGAGCTCAGTAAATAGGCCTCTAAACACCAACTCCCTCTACCTCACTACCTGAATCATCTACACACTGCACTGACTTATGCCAACAATCTATCACTGCTCAGTGAGCATCCAACCAATCCATTCCCAACACAATATCATTAGACCCAAGGGGTATAATACGAAGGTCCATTGTGGTACAGAGAGAACCAATCGTCAATCCACAACCATAAACAAGGGACTCAACTGCTACTTTAGCTTTGGAGGCCAATTCAACCTGCCACCTATCATCCTGCTTTGCTACCAAAAGTCCACATCATGCCACTATGGAAGGGGAAATGAAAGAATCTAAAGCACTAGAGTCAAAAATAATAGAGACTCTACTACCCTATAACACACCTATAGTCTCCACCATTGTACCCTGATGCTTGACCTGGCAGTTATCAACCGTTGCAAAAACTCTGTGTGACCTACCTACATCCCCTACTGTCAGCTCTGAAGTTATCGGCCTCTGACTAAATCCAGATGTGCCCTTCTAAGGAAACTTTCTAGCAATGTGACCCTTCTGACTGCAAGAGAAACACCATGTACCTCTGTCATAACCTCTACCACCTAGAGGTGCACTAAACTACTGAAAACTACCTCTGCTAGCTACAGTCTGAGTTCTCTATGATGGCTGCTCTAAACGATCACACTAAGCTCACTACCAATTTTTTTCTTCTTAGACTTAAATCTACCACCATGCTGACACTGAGAGTTCTTATGTTTGGACTGAGAATGATGTTGCTACTGCTATTGACCACCCTTAGTGGGTGCATGGTGAATCCTAGAAGGACCTACTACCTGAGTATGGCCACCTTGAGAACTAAAACCTTTTGGAGGTGCACTACCAATTTGCACACCTGTATGACCACCTAGTGTCATGGCCAAATTCTTCTCTACTATCTGAGCCTTCTCTATAGCCACCTCCATGGTTTTCAACTCAAACACATGAACACCCCACTGATATGGGCATTCAATCCCCTAATAAAATGTTGCACCAACATAGCCTCATCATCACATATGCATGCATACTGCTTAAGCTCATAAAATCTATGCTCATATTGCTCAACTGACATCACCATTTGTCTCAGCTCATGGAACTCATCTACACGATGTTGCCTCCATTGATAAAATAAGAAACGAGCTCTAAATCTCTCTAGAAACATCTCCCAAGAGACTGAACCTATATCTAGATATAGCTTCTACTCCTCCAAACGCCACCATGTGGAAGCAAAACCTCTAAGGTGCATGATAGCACATCTCACCTTGGTGTTGTTACCATATGGATGCATGGAGAAACACCTATTCAGATCAATCAGACATGTCTTTTCCTCCAAACCACTACCAGTCCCATCAAAAGTAGGACGTTCTCTCAAAATATTCATCATATGTCCAACTAAAATAGCCTCCTGCTCTACTGTAACCTCTCTCCTCCTAGGAGACCTCTCTCTCTCCCTAACCACCAATTGATCACCCTCCTATCTAGGGCCTAAGCAGGAAAAAACCTCCTCCAACAAATAATGCAACTGTGCGCCCTCCATTTCTAGATGACCCGGGTTCACACCCCTTCCTCCCTGACCATTCTGAGAACTTTGTTATTCCTCACGATCACTCTCATGGGAACTTTGAGATGGGGTGCTTTGGTGGTTGACCCCACGGCCACCACCATGACCTCTACCACATCCCCGACCATGACCTTGACCTCTAGGCATATTCCTACACAAACACCACCAAGGACAAGTTTCAAGGTCTTAGGCAAGGATAACAAGGGAAAGCTTAAACTTCAAAATCTAAGCTACTAAAATAACATAATGGGATCCTATATATACCTAGAGTACCTAGTGTTAGAACTTGGGCTCTAATACCATGTGTAATGCCCCGCCACAAAACCCCAGAGCACAACATGCTACAACACTTAAAAATAGAACATTTTTTTTTAAAGTGCAACATACTAAAGATTACAGAATATAAGCTAACATGCAAGCTAAACCTAAGTCCTCTAAGGGTCTGTGACTACGCTACTATCAATCTAATAACCAAACTAACCAAAATATGAATCATCCTATTATACAAGTTCCATCTAACAATATAAAGTTCATTTAACCCATCACATTATATGATCAACCAATATGTAATATCCATATTATATTATCAATGTAACAACATCAAAGATCAATTCAATTAACTAACATATGCAATGAACATCATATACAATTTTCATTACAAGAGAGAGTTCATCAAGTCAATTACATCATTCCAACTTGTAAAACAATGCTTCCATATATACATGTGAGGAGAGTATGTTAGAAATATAATATATAATATAGCTAATTACAATTCAATACAAGTACAAGAAAGGTAGTCCACTAGAGCCTGGAACAATGAAAGAGTCCTCAATACCAATAATATCCACCACACGAATGATCATCAATAAGGGAAACCCAATGGAGGAATAAACACAATCCACCTGACCATGTGGAACCCTAAGGTCAACCCCCCATGCTAGGAGATAGTAATAAGGACCCACTACAAAATAGTCAAGAAGACAAAAGAATGACACAAAGGCTAACATGACTCCAACATACAAGTACACTATAACGACACACAACAATTACACCGCTTCTAGAGGCACACAAACATCAAAGGGAAATACAAGACAAGGGAATGCTAGGCTACAGTAGAGAAGAGTGTCATCGCATGGTCCTAGCATGGGTTATCCTAGTTGTCTCTCACTAAACAATGGCCCCCATCTATGGTTATCCTAGCTTCCTCACACTAGGCATCAGCCCCATAAGGTAACACATTCAGAACCAATTTCCTTTCATGAGGACAAGGAAATTGATCTTGCCAACCAGGCCTTCTCAACCCATCCTTAGCCTAAACGAGCACTACAGGCATGGGTGAGGCATCCAATTATCTTAATTAGAGTTAGATTCTACCCAACCCCCTATTTTATTAATTGGGTTTTCACTGAGTTAAGAAACTCCCACATGGGTTATTCTGAATGCCACTTTGTGCGTCGGCCCCCATTGAGAGCCACTCCCCCTACTAGCAACTAGAAGACCAATTAAATCCCACAGGGTAAAGCCATCATGCACATAAAATGAAAACCAAAAAAGTGCATATCTCGAGCAAGGCATGGACCATCTCGCTCTCAACACAACCGTAATAACAAGGAGTGCATGGCTAAAGACCCACAACAACACATCGCAAGTATAATAGCAACCAAATCAAGGATCAAACACAACAATTCAACCAAAAACATATTTCCCAAGCCTCTAGAAGACTTCCAATATCCACCTCACACAATGACTTAAACATTTGAACAATAGCCCATAATCATCCCCCTTTCCAATACTCATTTACATTACTTCATACAATAACTCAATTCAATAACATAATCAAAGAATGCAGGGTGAATTTACAATGCAACCATTACATTTTTCTAAGCATTCATCTTAACCAAAAGATAATCTATTTCCATATAACTAATTTCTTCATTTATTTTAATTACAATTACATCAATCCTTCTAAACCTAATATTGTCCTCGTTTCATTTATTTTACAGACATGATCAAATAATAATAGGGCAGTTTTATTGTACTCATAACAAAAATATTTAAAGTATATATATACATATATATAAGTATATGTATATATATACTTGTATATCATCAAGCAAGGTTTTGTTTTAAAATACAAAATGCAAATTATAACCATATAGATGTCTATATATATATATATATATATACATAAATACATATATATGTATTTATCTATATATATACATTTACACAATTATCATAATCAAATATCATTTATATACCTACTATCAAACTTTCATTCTTAAGGAATACAAAAAGCAAAGTTTAAGTTGTGAATCAATCGTACTCAAATCTTCAACATATAAATTATATATATAGAGAGAGATATATATTCATTTATTATTAGTCGATTGTCAAAATACCAATATATCAATTTGTATAGAAACTCAAATTACAAGCTTGTTGTTATCAACAGTTATGAACACATTAAAATATCTACTTCCTTTGAATGAAAGGCGATGAAAGGTATCTAGCGACTAAGGAAAAAATAGAGACTTGTTATCCAATTTCGATTGTAAAGCATGAAACCATATAGCCATCGAAACCTGGAGAAGGAAACATGGAGTATACAATGCATGGAATTTTGGCTAAATCAAAGCTTATTGACAATTCCCACTATGCATTGGTGGCACTAGGTTTTAACTTTATTAAGGACAATTAAGATAGCAAATTCTAGCAAATAAGCTTGAGCAACGGATTGTTTGGACTTAACTTATGCATGAAAACTTTTCCAGCACTGAGGTTACGCCATTTAATGGTGTCAAAGGCCCAAAACTCAGCAATACGTAGCATCAAAGTTTAAAAACATTCTATCAAAACAAAATTGAGCAAAGTTTGGTGCTATTCAAGCAATAGTATAAAAACAAAAGAGACAGTCGCGGCCTACAGCAAGAGATTGCCCTGCGATATGAAGATATGCATACATTCATATTTAACCTACCCTTCAACTCAACCGAGCAACGAATATGATCAAGGAACAATTTGAGGCTAAGAACATGAGAGAATGGAAAGTCTGTTGATGTATCCTAATGAGAAGAGAAGTTAGATTAATGACAAAAGAAAGTAATATTAATTTCTTAGCAACAGAGGCGTTCCTACAAAAAGGAGAGAAAATTCCAAAATGTTGACTCAGGGAACAATAGAGCACGCTTGGCAGAATTTGCAGAACAGGCACAATTCAATTTTCAAGAAGAGCTTTAAGACAAATACAGAGAATAAAACTTTTCTTTTACTTGTTTCAATTTCACAATCTAGTAACCAAAGGAATGATTTGTTTTCATACAGTACTAACATCCAAAATTATTTTTCAAACATAATTAAATTTGAGAAAGAGGAAACCATGGGAACCTGGAATAACTCGATGGGATGAACTGAAGATTGATGTTGAGCTCTCTACCCTAGCTTGCAGCTTCAACACACTTCAAAACCTTAGAAAACACTACAAGACCCAATTATAAAACCACAAAACCCCAAGAAAAGCCTCCAAGAACAAGAAAGTATTCACCAAGAGAAGCAAGATTAGTTTTTCAGAAAATAACAAAAAGCCCCCTTTCTTTTAGCAATAGAACTAATTTATTTACCACTCCCCTATGTCTATTGTTGCATGCAACTTTTCTTTGATTCAATTATTTTATTTTATTTTCCAACTATTCATTACTACCACTCTTCAATATGTTTATTAATAAACATATATTTATTTATTTACACACAATAAATCAACTTTTCAAATATTTAATTTATTAATTATAATCTTTCATTTTAATTTTGTTTGCACAATACCATAATTAATATATTTATTTCAATATTTCCTTATTAACTCATACTTTTAATTTATTTAAACTTAATAAAGGCATTAATAATATTTTATTTTATCAAAACCATAATCATATAAATGCATCTATTTTAATTATCAAAATACCTTTTAACTTCAATAATCTTTATTTAATATAATAATCAATCAAAGCACTAATCAACCAAATTTAAATCAAATGAACGAAATACCAAGCAGTACCTGACTTCACAACGAAGATGGAAAACAAGACCACGATAAGAGAGATGAACCAGATCACATACGGACAACACTACCAGGGTGTGACATCAAATACTCATCCTCGTCAAGGATGATGGCTCAATAAGGGACCAAATTCTATCTCCATCAATGATTACCATTGGGTTTTAGGCATGCTCAGACCTGTCAATTCAGGTGGATTCGATTCCTGGTACCTACAACATACAATAAGCCAAAATAGTTGAGCATGTACATAGTCAAACAATCACGCACACTATGAAAGGAAAGTCACAGCATTGCTGGCTTCTCACGGGTGAGTGATGCAACACTATTCCCCTTCACCAAAATACATCAACACACAATTATTAGATGCTAATCAACATGATAAGAACAATCGTCAGATAATCACATGACACAAGATTAATCCACATAATCCATTAAATTCATATACTACACATAACATAAGCATAAAGCACCAATGATAAAAGTATCATCAACTATCATCATAGCAGTGAATCCAACATCAAGCAAAGTATCATAATGTCAAAATACAAACAAGTAATTGTCAGTAATAGAAAGAAAACTGAGGGGCACTACAAGAAATATAATGCATTAAACTCCACACACAATTACACCGAGATAGATAAGTAAATTTGATTTTTATTTGTAGCTGCCACAAATAATCTCAAGAGACTGCAACATTAAAAGACCAATGCCATATTCCAAGGTGGAGTCACCTAAAACATGTAATTTAAAATTCAACACAATATTTACCCTGTCATAATTATGCCTACCAAATGATACCTTACACCATTGATACCAGAAACCCAACCAGTCATAATTAGTAATCCTAGCACATAGTTGCATAAACCTCTATTTATGTTAATATAATTTAACTCATTCTTTGAATGAGAGTAATAACACTAAACAAACATCAAGGAAAGACAAGAAGACAAATACTAGCAATCTTTGATTTCTCATATTCATAATCTATACAATGTACACTGTGGAGACCATAGTTGCAACACTCGCCAAAAACTCAGTGAGTGAATAAAAACTCACGAGTTTTTTTCACTCGAGTTTTTGGTGCCATTGTACACCAAAAAAAAATGTCATTTTTTGGAAAAACTCATCATACTTTTGGCGAGTTTTTTCAAAAAAGTATGGTGAGTTTTTGAGCAAAACCAGCGCAATTTCTAACACACCCAGGCAACCACTAAAAAGGAATTTTAACTTGGTTTTTTCCATTCATTTTTCTTCTCACACTCAGCAAAAATCCTCTCCAAAGCATTGTGCACTCATTTGAAGTGATTTTGCATCCAAAAGATGAGATTTCAAGGGAATTTACATCAAATTTTGAAGGCAAATTGGATTTCCAGGTAGGTTTTCTTATTTTTCTTATTCTTTCTTTTTTTTTAAAAAAATATTCATTCTTGTTGGTTCTATGTTTAAAAATCATCTGAATGTAGTGTGAAAATGATTTAAATGCATTTCTATTCATCAAAACAAGATTTTTTGATGAATTTTTCTAATTTTTCATTTTTTTGAAATTTTCTTCAAACCTTAGTTTTTTTTTGTTTTGAATCCTCTTTTTTGTTGAATAACATGTTTACAATCTTAGATTAGCTTAATTTTTTACTAGTTTGAAGTAATTTTTACATTTTTTTACATTTTTTCACATTTTTTTGAAACCCTAGTTATTATTTTCTTTTTAAAATCTAATTTTTTTGTTATAAAAATGTTTAGAATCTTAGATTAGTTTAGATTTTTAGTAATTTAAAGTAATATCTTTTGATTTAGTCTAATTTATCTTTTTTTAAAATTTTCTATCAAAAAACTAACAAGTTGTGCTTTCACTTTATATAGGTTAATTGATAATGGCTTCTAAACTTGCTTCTGCCTCAGGCTCTGCCCCATCAGTGCCTAGGGGATTTGTAGGCACTCGTCCTCCAAGAGCTAGAGATCCTGCCTGGAAATATGCTTATCTAGGACCCCTACCTAGCACAGTATTTTGCATTAAATGTGAAAAATTATTACGTGGAGGCATCGATCACCTCAAATACCACCTTGCAGGCATCCCTCAATGTGATTCTAAGGAATGTCCTAAAACCATAGAAGAAATAAAAAAACATATGAATGCCATACTTTCAGCTGTAGAAGAAAGAAAAGTGCAAAGAGAGAAGGAAAGAGCAGCACTGCAAGCAACCATAGCCTCTTCTCAAGGTGCTCCAATTGAGTTGGATGATGATTATGTTGTTACTCAGAAGATAGTGGGCTCTCTTCGTGGTCCATGTGTGCAAAGGTCAAGGCAACCCACCACCACCTTCATCCATTCATCTACCTCTAGTAGAGAACTAGGGGTAGCCACAGGACCTACACGTATGCATGATTATTCTGTGCCTATAAACACACCTAGTGCACAACCTTTCTTAGAGGCGACTGGGTGGAATAGGGAGGTGCATGAGCAAGCAGATATTACTTGTGCAGATTTTTGGTATTTTAACAATATCCCTTTCAATGTGGCAAGTTCTCCTTACTAGCACAATTTGGTTACCGCATTGACAATTGCAGGAAAAGGCTACAAGGCACCTTCTCGCATGGACTTGAGTGGGAGGCTAGTTTACGTTCTTTAATTTATGTTTTTTAAGTTTAATTTATAATGAATTTAAGCTATTTTTTTTTTTTATAAATTAAAATTATGTACTTAATTTCACTTTGTACTTGTAGGTTGCTTACTAATGCAATTGAAAGGGCAAGGAAAAATAAAAATGGAAACAATATGGCTGCTCTATTCTTTCTAATGGGTGGACAGATGGAAAAAATTGTACCATCATTAATTTATGGTTGCATGCAAAGAAGAGGTGGTGTTCTTAAAATCAGTTGATGTCTTCCACATTGTAAAAAGTGCAAAAAATTTTCTAAGATGTTGGAGGAAGTTTGCATGGAGGTGGGGATTACAAATGTTGTGCAACTCATAACTAATAATGCAGTAGCATATGTGGTAGCAAGAAGACTCCTCCAAGATAGACACCCGTCACTTTTTTGGACACCTTATGTAGCCCATGTCCTTGACCTTTTTTTGGAGGACATAGGAAAACTAGATTGGGTCACACCAATTGTAGAGGATGCAAGGAGGATCACTAAATGTATCTACAATCACCCTTGGGTTCTTCACTTGATGAGGGAGCACACCCATGGGAAAGAATTGGTGAGATCAGGTGTCACAAGGTTTGCAATGGTTTTCTTAACATTGCAAAGCATTCTTGGTTCTTTGACGGCTTTAAAAAAAATGTTTGTGAGTCAACCATGGATGGACTCAACCTATTCAAAGAAGCCTAAAGGAGATAAGGTTGCAAGCATTGTGTTTGACGCCCAATTTGCACAAAGGGCTGCAGAGATTGTGAAGGTAACTTCAATTTCAAAACATTGAATTTGAATTCAAATTGAATAATTTTTTTAATGTCTTTCATTGTAAATTTGAAACTCTAATATTTTTTCATTTTTATATTGTAATTTGTAGGTGTCAAAGCCCTTGGTTAGAGTGCTCCACTTGATGGATGGGGATAAAATCCCAATGGGATATCTTTGTGAGGCCATGGATAGGGCCAAGGAGGCTATAAAAAATTATTATAAGGGGGACAACCTCAAATTTGATCCCATTTGGGAGATTATTTATAGGAGGTGGAACCATCAACTCCACCAACCCATCCATGTAGCAGGGTACTTCTTGAACCCTAATTTCTTCCATTCAGGAACCTACTCAAATCTTGTTGGAGAGGTTATGGAGGGCCTCACTTATTGCATTCAGAGGATGTCACCTAATCTTGAGGTGGCAGACCTCATTGTTAATGAATTGCAAAGTTATAGAGAAAAAATGGGTGCACTCTTCTCTTCAAAGCTAGCAAAGGGAGCAATCCACAATCAACCATCAGGTATAAAATTTGAAATTTACAAGTTACAAGTTACAAATATTGATAATTTGATAAAATATGTTTTCAAATTTTGAGTTTTGACTTTCCTTTCTAAGTTTCTAACTCTTAATTTTTTTTGTAGATGTTTGGTGGTCAAATTGGGGTGGAAATACCCCACATCTCCAACAATTTTCCCTTTGTATCTTATCGCAGCCTTGTAGTTTGTCTAATTGTGAGTGCAATCGGAGCTTGTTTGAGGCCATCCACACAAAGAAGAGGAACAAACTAGCTCAAAAATGCTTGAATGACCTTGTATATGTGCAATATAATCTTTGACTACACACAAAAAAGGTTAAGGAAATATCAGATAATCCAATTGATTTGATGAGATAGATGCATATAGTGATTAGACAAGGCGAGATGAGTAGCCTCCATTATTTTTTGACGATGAGATCTATGACTTAGAGCAACAGGTAATGGAGGAGGGGGGTGGATTTGTATTCTCAGTGGATGACATTGAGGATGATCCTAAGGAGGAGTCATTGCCAGTACCAGAGCCACCAACAGTAGGATCTACATCTTGGATGGAGGTTGAGGAGCCACAACAGAGGCCTACGACTACAATCTCTCCCATAGTGAGAAGTACTAGACATAGGAAGAGGAAGATGTGAATTTGTAAAAGCTGAAATATATTAATGTTGTATTTACTTTCAGTTTTACAAAAACAATTTGCTATTTTCATTTTGTTTCAGACTATCAGTATCAGTGTATTGAGCATTCCACATGAGGATGTGATTTTGTATCTAATTTTCTTTCAAATCAATCAAATATAACTAGACTCTTCTTGTTTCTTCTATGTACTCATTTTATTAACCCATTGGATGCATCTTATCATTGAATTTTGCAAAAAAAAAGTATTTTTAATGAAGTTTAAGCAATTTTTTAAGTTGTCAAGTTTTTTGCCGAGTTTTTTTTTAGTTTTTTCCATACCATATTTTCTGAGCTTGCTGAGTTTTTGCAATTGGCAAGTTTTTCAACTATGGTAGAGACAACCAGCTCAGAATATTTTGTCAATTACACACAAATATGACAATGTCATTAATGAATTCTACATTACATGACTCAAACTATCCAAAACCTGAAATCAACGCTTATTCCTTTGAGACCTGTTACAAAATATATTTCCTCTATGAGACCAAACTGTGAGCCAACTCCCTCAAATGAAGTATAAATTACATTTTAAAGACGAGAAATTTCTCAACTTGAAATTTTGTTGGACACCTGGCACCATTCGAAACTTTGGATTAATAATAATTTTTCCCCTGAAGAATGCCCTTTTCTTCATTTCTTTCCTGCCCCCTTTTGTTATATGCCATCACTTGCAATTCCCATGCAAAACTTTTACCTGCATGTAAAAACCCAATTTCTAGCTCCATTTTCACTTATCAGTGAAAAATATTAACCTCTGGGTCAAAACCCATTTAGCCAGCTGTCAAAAATGCCTTTCAATGTTACATTTTAACCCCTTTCACTTTATCTAGGTCATTTTGTCACTACCAGACACTCAAAAACATCAATTTTTTTTCTAAAAAGGCTTCCTAGGCAATGGAAATGGTTGAGGCATCTTTCTAGAGCATGAAAGAGCATTTTACAGGTTGTACATGTATTTAAAATTCAGATTAAAGCCAAAAAACGTGAAAGAGTTTTATCTCTACTCACTCCAAGGTGAAAAAAATCCATTTGAAAATGCCCTTCCACGTGGAAAATGTTGACTGCAACACCCATGTTAATCACATCACATTTTTACTTCACTCCTTTATTTGCAAAAAGTGTCAGTTACAAGCAATGATCACTCATCGCTGAAACAACTTCAAAAATAAATTCACTACAGTGATGAGCGATGGAAAACAAGTCCATCACTGAAATGAAGAGAAGAAGAACCTTATTATAGTGATGAGCGATGAGACAAATGCCATCGCTCATCAAATACCATCGTTGTAGTTTATTTGGAAAGAAAAAGCCTTTAGCGATGGGCAATGGATGAGTTGTCGTGAGAAACTATCGTGAACCTCCTTAGCCAATGGGAAACATGAATTAAAGTGTCTTCAATTCCTAACATTTGAAAATGTTTCATATATCTGCTCACGTTTCATTTGAAAGACCATCGCTTCAGGAAAATCATCGTTGTATTGATTTTCTTTTCCACTCTCGCTTCTGACAAGCGATGGAGTTTGTCGTGCCTTGGAAACTCTACAAATGAACATTAAATGAATCTTCCAAATGAAGAACTCATCACTAGAAACATTGCATCACTGTAATGTTTCCCCCTTCCACTCTCATTTCAACGATGCCCGATGGAGTTTCATGGAGTTTCCGCATGAGTGTCGTGAGTGTCATACTTGGACCAATCAGAAGCAAGAATTATTCTTATTTTTCCTCACAAACATTTGAAACTATATTTTATGTTTTCTCTAAATGTTTTTTTCACATTTGCACAAAATTTTAAACATTAGCATTTCAGCATTAGAAAAATTGCAAATTTTAATTTCGCTTGTAGGCCAAACGGAGAAATTTCACTGTGCACAAATGGTGACCCCTGGAGCCAAGATTTTTGTGTGTTGCCATAATCAATTATTTAAAACATGGGTTTTAAATCAAATTTTGCCCAGCCCTAAAATTCAGGTACCTCCTTTATAAACTGGTATGTCGGACATATTCGCCCCAACCGAAATGCATTAAAATGATGCATCATATGACCTCCATTTTGTATGAAAATGGAGTTGGAGACATTGTAGACCAAATCAAGAAATGGGTTGCCCTTAAATTTTGAAAATTTGAAACTTTCTAGAACACTAATTTTGGCCTGGTCGTGGTCAACAACACATAACCCATCAAAACTCATCCAAGAGGTACAAAAATGAACAGGCATGTTACCATATGTACCAAAAAACATTCTACCAAAGGGATTTACAAGATGACCTCTGAGTTACAAAATTTTAATTGACAAAGCGAGCCTCTGGGGTAGATTTAGTAGGATGTAAGCCTAGGCACTATCGTCAAACTGAAAGGGAAAAGGCACTTCAAATTTGCAAAATTTGAAGGTGCAATCACGCCACAAAGTGGTTTTCACTAAAAGAACATTTTATTTCTCTTTACTATTTTTCTTTCTTTTTGATTTTTTTGCTTTTTTTTATCTTTTCTATTTTTTTGGATTTTACCCTTTTGCCTAGGGTATTCTGACCTATTTCAAGTATAGAACTTCTTGAGATGGCTATTGTTCAGCTGTTCAACTAAGGGTTCTCCTTCAAGAGTAGCTAACCGATAAGCTCCAGAGTCGTAGCTTACTATGATGATGAATGGGCCTAACCAGTTGGGGTCAAACTTTCCTTTGACATCTTGATTCAGTTGTACCTTCTAATTCTCTTTGAGTACCAAGTCACCAACCTGAAAGTTTATGTATTTGATCCTTTTATCATAGCTTCATTTAAGTCAATTTTGATAAACCTAAAGATGGCTTAATGTGCTCAAATGCCTTTCGTCTAGGAGTTCTAACTCATTTAATCTGGACTCCTGATACTCTTAGTTGTTGACCATGCCTTATAGTGAGGTTCGCAATGAGGGGAATTCAACTTTGATAGGTAAGACAACTTCCAATCTATAGACCAAGGATAAAGGTGTGGAACCTGTAGGTGTTCGGATACTGGTTCAATAAGCCTATACAGTTGGGTTCAATTGCAAATGTCAATCACGACCAACATCATTAATAGTCTTCTTTAGTATCTTCAGGATGGTTTTGTTAGATGCTTCAATCTGACTGTTTCCTTGGGGGTAGTAGGGCATGGAGAATCTATGTTGGATAGAGAATTTGGAACAAAGTTCTTGGACGTCTTGATTCTTGAATGGGGTTCCATTGTCCATTATGATTTTTTGGGGAAATCCACACCTACAAATCAGATAATTCAAAATAAATTTTGATATCTATTTTTTTATGATGTAGGTCAATGGAATTGCTTCTATCCATTTGGTGAAATATTCAGTTGTAATAATAAACTTATGCCCATTAGAGGAATCAAGAGAAATCTTTCCTACCAAGTCTAATCCCCATTGCAAAAAAGGCCATGGTTTGCTAATAGGTCTCAACTCTTGTGCTGGTGTGTGAACGAGATCACTATGCTACTGGCATTGACAGCATTTTCTAGAATACTAAATACACTATTGTTCCATGGAAGGTCAATAGTACCCTGCTCTCAACAAATTTTGTACTAGGTTAGCTCCACTAAAGTGGGACCCACAAACACCACCATGTACCTCTTGTAAGGCAGTTTGTGATTCTTCTACATTAAGACATCGGAGCAACATACCATCCAAACTTTGATGATATAAGGTATCTCCTAAGACCGTGAATTGAGAAGTCCTATGGGTAAAGGTCTTCTTTTGGGTAGATGTTAGGTCAAGTGGCATGATACCTTGTTGGATGTAATCGAATGTGTCTTGATACCATGGTGAATTAGGACCGACAACAACACACACTATTTTTTATTCTATGATATTGAATGTTGGTATGAGTAATTGCTCCACCAAGAATTCATACTTAGGAATGTTTTGTGGAATGTCGAGAAGCGAACCTATTGTTACCATCGCATCGGCTATTGTTGATCCTAGGAATCTATTCAAATGTTATGTTGAAAAAAAATTCCTTGAAGCTATCCACCATCCTTTCATATGGCATCAGCTTGTTGTCTTTTTTTTTATACTCATCATTCACTTGTCTGATTACGAGCTAAGAGTCTCTGAAGACCTGCAATTCTTTTATCCTCCATTCAATAGCCATCTTGAGTCTTGTGATTAGGACTTCATACTCTAAGATATTGTTTTTGCATGGGAAAGAAATTTTGTATGCCTTAGGTATACTATCTCCCTGTGGTGTGAGAAATAGGATACCTGCTCCAAAGCCATGTTGAGTGTGGGACCCGTCAAAATATAAGGTCCAATGGCTTGTCTGTTTTGTCAGCAATATACTTTCATTTGGGAAGTCTACTGTGAGAGGTCGGTGATCTTCCATTAGTGCTTCAGCTAGTTGATCTGCTATGATCAGTCCTTTGATGGCTCTCATCTCTACAGACTCTATGTCAAACTCACTCAGAATCATTACCCATTTAGCAATTTTTCCTGTTAGAGTTGCTTTTGCTAATAGGTATTTTAGTGGATCTACCTTTGAAATCAACTTTACTTGTTTGTTTAAGATATAGTGTCTTAGCTTTTGTGTCACAAATACAACCGAGGGACATGCTCTTCTATGGGTGATTAATTCAACTCATAGCCCACCAGTGTTCAACTAATGTGGTAGACCGCTCTTTCTTTGTTATTATCATCTAGTTGTGCTAGGAGAGCTCCCAAAGCTGCTTGTGTTGTAGATACGTAGAGTATCATTTTTTTTTCTGATATAGGTGGCATCAAGACCAGAGGAGTAAGTAGGTATTCTTTGACTTGCTGGAATGCCTGATCACATCTCCCATCCCACTTGAATGTGACATGTTTGTGTAATAGATGGGTGAACAGATGACACTTGTCTACCAGTTGCATGATGAATCGCCTAATGTATTGTAGCTTCCCTTGTAAACTTATTAGTTGCTTCAATGTCTTTGGTGGGGGAATTTCTAATATTGCTTTTACTTTCATAGGATCTACTTCAATGCCCCTTCTTGATATGATGCACCCTAGTAGCTTTCCAAATGTTACTCTGTATACACACTTTTTTGGGTTGAGTCTTAAGTTATATTGTTCTAGCCTATCAAAAACTTTTGCAAGATTGGTCAAGTGATCTTCCCTTTTGAAAGACTTCACTAGAATTCCATCCACATAGTCTTCCATAATTATATGTAGCATATCATGGAAGATTGTCATCATTGCTCGCTAATAGGTCGCCCCTGCATTTTTTAGACCGAATGGCATGACATTCTAGTAGAAGCTCCCCCAAGCACAAGTAAATGTTGTTTTATCCTAATCATCAAGGGATATTTTTATCTAATTATACCCAGAGAAACCATCCATTAATGATATCATCTCATGTTTTGTTGTTAGATCTATGATTATGTCTATACTTGGAAGAGGGAATTCATCTTTTGGGTAGGCTTTGTTCAGGTCTCAGAAGTTTGTGAAGATCCTTATGCCCCCAATGGGCTTTGACACTGGTACTAGATTTGATATCCATTCTTGATAAATATCAGTCTGATGAAACCTACATCTTGTAACTTCTTTAGTTCTACCTTTACCAATAGTGTTATTTGAGGATGCATTTTCCTTAGTTTTTGCTTGATAAGCTTGGCTCCAGGAGATAAAACCAAATGATGTACAAATAATGTTGGATCTATTGCTGGCATGTCTGCATATGTCCATGCAAATTTTATCTTTTTGTCATTGATGAACGTTGTGAAGTTTATTTTCTCTTTAAGATCAAGTGACATTGCATGGTATGTGATCTTTGGGTTCTCTGTTGTGCCAACATTGATGGATTATGCTTCTTCCACTAGGAGTGTTGACTTTTATTGATATTTAGATATAGGGAGATTGAATCCTCCATCTTTGGGTGCCTCAGAGAGGTTTTCACCTTTAGATTCATCCTTTATTTTCTTCTTTTTAAGATCCGATAGAGCCACATTGTGGTTTTCCCTAGGGGATCTCATTTTGATTTTCATATTATATTTTTCAATTTTGTGACTAGAGGACACAATCTCCCCATTGAAATATGCTTCATGTTCAAGTTTCATGATGAACCCTGCTTTATGATCTCCTGCAGGTATATCAGTTTGAAGTCCCTTAAACTCTATGATTGCTTCATTGTTTTGGAATTGATCCAAAATAGGTGTATGTTGTTGGTCCCAATCTATCAACTATGGGTAGCAGAGGGGTAGGCTATCATTGTTATCTACAAAACTTACATAAGTTGTTGAGATGGTTAATATGGCTCTGGTATCATTCTCCCATTGGGTTTCTAGGTCATCATCACTAGAGGTGACAAAAGGACAATCCCATTCATACTCGTTAGAGTCTATTCTAGAATAATAATAATCGTTAGGAATAGTTTTGATAATTTGGATAGGGACATACCAATGCTAAAGTTTTCAAATAAGTCCTTGATGGGTAATTCATTGTCTATAAGGTGGTGGGTATCCAATGTCTTAATGCTAGTAGAAGGCACTCGTTTCTTAAAAGAGGTGTGTCTCATTTTTGGAGTAACCGCGTCTTTTGAACTGTAACCTAGTCCCATGTTCTTTTTTCTTTGTTCCACTATGATCAGCTCCCATCTACCTTGTTTGTGTAGCCCAAGGTCGCCTATTCTAGCATATCCCATTTGTTTAGTTAACTAAGAGCCTTTGTTGCTAGGATTGATTAGAAGGGGTTGTGGCTATTATGGTTCCTTTTTTTCCTCTTTGTAGATCATAGACAACAAGTCTTCTTTGAATATCTCTTCATCCTTCATATCTCTCCACTTGGTGAAAATTGTGGGTTTGGCTATCATTTGTATTGTTTAAACATATTTGATTTCCTTAGGGCCTCCATAAACCTTTGGTGTTGTTGGAAGCATTCCAATGCAAAATGCTTGATTGAAGTGATAATTTCCATTACCCTTTTCAAGTACTTGAACCTTGGTTTCAGTCTTTGGTTGCTCTTTTGATGTTGGTTTAATTGAGGTTGATGGTAGTGTGGAAGGGTCAACATATGAGAATGAATGAAATGATATGTCATTGTTGGGTATATGCTAGATTTTGTTATACTTCTCCAGTTTTGCACAAAAGTGGAAGGGTTCAGGATCAGCATACAATGTAACCTCCTTTCCTTCATGAGGAAACTTTAAACATTGGTGAAATGTTGAAGGAGCTGCTTGCAATGCATGGATCCAAGGGCATCCTAAAAAAAGATCATATGGTAACTCAAGGTCAAGTACCTGACATGTGGTTTCGATGGTGGTTGGTCCTATCTATACTAGTAGCCTGACTGTCCCTTCTGAATTCCTTTCGAGGTCATCATAGGCCCTTATAGTAATGCTCTTTCCTATATATCACATCGTTAGAATACCCCAATTGTTTCATAAATTTCAACGTATAGATGTTTAGACCTGCACCATTATCTATAAACACTCATTTGACCATGTTTTTATGGAACCCAACCTCTATGTAGAGAGCTTGGTTGTGGAATGACTTTTGTGGAAGGTCTTTCTTGAAAAAGACTAAATGGTGATTGGCCGTGATTTTTCCAATCATGGCTTGGAACTTATTAGGATCGAGGTCATTAGGGACTAATTCTTTTAATGCTTTTTCTAGTATCTCCCTATGTGTGGATGATAATTTTAGCAGTTCTAGGATTGAGACCAAGGTGGGAGTCTTCTTCAGCTGTTTCACAATACTGTAGTCATTTGATGACTTAGTTGCGGGTTTAGGTGGGTCTCCTTGTATTGTAACTTTCCCTCAATAGGCAGTTACGTTAGATTCGGTGTCCCTACCTCGTATAGTCAATACATTTACCCTAGTGTCATCTACTTGAGAGAGGGTACCTATAATTGTGTCACCATAAGTGTTGTTGGAATTCTGATAGTCATGGTCCTTTCCTTTGTCATTCTTCTTAGCATGGTTTGAAATTGGGTTTGTGTATATCTGGAGATCTTTGTTTCTAGGACAATGTTCGACATCCACTTCTCCCTTGTCTATCAAGTCTTGTATTATTTGCTTGAGTCTCATGTAGTTGTTTGTTGTATGTCCTTTGATTTTGTGGAACTCACATAAGTCCTTCTCATTGTACCATAGTGTTTTGAAGCTTGGCTCCTCATAGTTTGGGTGATCGTTGACCTTGATGAGGTTTTGTTGAACTAGTTTGTGCATGAGTGTCTCAAGTGGCTCTCCTAATGTAGTGAACTTCCTTCTTGGTTGGTTGTATTACCTTTTTTTCCCTCCCCAATTTGTCTGTTGGTTGACTGTTTGATTGTTTTGGGGATAGCAAAGTTAATCTTTTTGTGTATGTTAAGAGCATAGCTTGTTTGTGCAATTTGAGGTTTGTTTTGAGGTCCATTAGGATTTTGTACATTCCATACTACTCTAGCATCCACTACCCCATTGTTGGTGACATTTTTGTTCTTGGCCCAAATTTTAGGTTTCTCATTCGAATTAGAAGAATTGTCTCAGGTTTTTTAGCTTAATCACTCCCCTTGCTATGAGATCCCTTTCTATGTGTAGTCACTTCTCAATGGCCTCTTTAAATTTTGTGGGACACAGCATGGTGAGTTGGTAGTTGACTTCTTTTTGGACATTGGAAACAAATATGTCTACCAATTCCTTGTCGGGAATAGGCCACTTGCATCGACTAGCTTTATGTCTCCATCATTGAAGGTAGGAGGTAAAGGATTCTCCTTGACTCTGTTTAATTTTGTATAGACCTGTGATGGTGACATCTTGTTCTATATTGAATGAGAAGTGGTTTATGAATTTGGTAGTCAGTTCATTAAAACTTTTAATTCTTGGTGGTAGATGGGCGAACCACTCCATAACATGACCAGTAAGGCTATGTGGAAAGAGCCTCATCAGGTAAGAATCGTTGTTTTGCACTTCCATGCATGATACCAAGAAATCTCGTACATGTTCTACTATATCTCCTTTTCCTTTGTATTTGTCAAACTTTGGTATTTCAAAGTTTTTCGAAAAAGGAAGTATAGTAATGGAACAATCATAAGGAAATGGACATATATCCTGAAGGGTATAAGTCTTCTTTGGTTTTCCTATCTGCATGTCTGATATTATTTGATTCATTTCTTGTAATTGCATGTCCACCTCTATTTTTGGTACATTCGTTTGTTGATCCTATGTGTGGTAACCTTGTTGTCCTACCATGTTTTGGTCATAGGTTGGGTATTATGGAGGCACGGGACCTTGGTAACCATGTTGGGTGGGAGGAGGTTAAATCCTTTTGGTGTGAAAGGAGGGTTAGGTCATTGTTGAACATAAGGCGAGTTAGCTCCTTGTTGAATGTAAGGAGGATTAGCTCCTTTTTTAATGTAAGGAGGGTTAGCTCCTTGTTGAATGTAAGGAGGGTTAGCTCCTTGTTGGATGGAAGGATGATTAGCTCCTTGTTGAATGTAAGGAGGGTTAGCTCCTTGTTGTTGTTGTTGAGGAGGGGTACCTTGATAGTGGGTTGCTGGTACACCTTGTGGTTGGGACAAACTATGTTGAAGGTTACCCTGATGATGTGTTGGCGAGACACTTTATTGATGGAACAAATTGGGAAGGGTAACCTATGGCACACCTTGTTGTTGTGGAAAACTATTTTGAAGGTTACCCTGATAATGTGTTGGTAGGATACCTTGTTGATGGGACAAATTAGGAAGGGTACCATGTGGTACACCTTGTTGTTGGTACTCTTGATTGTGAAGGGGACCATGTGGCTCACCTTTTTTATTGAAAAGGGTACCTTGTGGCATCCCTTGTTGTTGGTACTATTGATTAGGAAGGGAAGATTATTTAATTAATAGAAGAAATGAAGACTATAGAGAATGGCAAATAATTGACATTATTTAATCAATAGAAGAGGGGACCATCTAGCCCACCTTGTTGATTGGAAAGGATACCCTACGACACACCTTGTTGTTGGTATTGTTGATTAGGAAGGGGACCATGTGTCCCACCTTGTTGATTGTAAATGGTACCCTATGACACACCTTGTTGTTGGTATTATTGATTGGAAAGGGGACCATATGACCCACCTTGTTGATGGTATTGTTTTGGAAATTTCCCTTGTTGATTTTGTACATTTTGGGAAGGGTCGATATATGAAGTGTTTTGGGGAAAGTATTGTCCTGTTGGTGGGTTGTTACCTTGTGGAACGTATTGAGATGGACCTCCTTGATATTGTTGGGCCACCGCCACTTATTCAATTCAGGATGGTTTCCTAAACAAGGGGTTATCCATTGATTGATCATTCTCCTATGAGAAGATCGGTGGCATGTTTGGAATCTCCAATGGTTTAGGTATTTCTCCTACAACCGAGTTATCTCCTAAGAGAATGAGATGAGGATCTTTAAGACCTTCTATGTTAAAGTTTATAGGAAACTTAGCACCACTTTGTGCTAACTTGAAGAAGTGTTTGGATCCTTTCTTAGGAGTTTTTCCACCAATTTGAGCACCTTAAAATTGTTAGAATGTTGAAATAATTCTTCATCATTTATTTCTTCCTCACTATCCACCTCCTCTATGACCATATCCTTGGGATTTTGTTTTGATCTATCCATGGCTTCTTGTTGTCTACAAATTACCTCTTCCTCACTAGGTGATCGGTTTGATGTTGTGTTGAATGTGGGTCTCTTTTGAGGTGTTTCAAGGTCACTTGGCCTATAGCCCCATGGGCCACTTTCATCGTTTGTGGTATTTATTGGGGGTATGCGAGAACTGCTTTTGTTGGCCTCCATGTTTTTTCTATGTTGTGATCTCATAATTGTCATAAACAATTGCCAAGCTTTTGTGAACATTTGGGGATTTCCTACTATGAAATGGACTGATGATTTGTTTTTGGGATTTTTTGTTTTTAAGGAAATAAAATTGTGTTTGTTTTTGGGATTTTTTTTCTTGAGGAGAGGATACCTATTTCCACGTAGGAGGTGGTAACACAAGCCTTTTGGCCACAAGATCAACTTTTCACTCTTTTCTATTTAGGATGTTTGTTGTGTTTCTCCACTGGGTTGGTGTTTCCTTTGTCTCGAATATGAAGCTCCTCAAACTACTGATTATGTCTGCTTGTTCTCCTTCAATCAACTCAAAGTTTGGTTGTATGATAGCTAGTGTAAGGTTTGGTTGTTGAACGGGAGCAATCGGACACCAAATGGTCATAAGGTGAAATGATAAAAGTGTGGGTGTTTTGATATGATTTTTGTGATTCTCAAGACCCTAAGGTTTGAGCGATGTTTTGGGATGATGCTATTTTTGGAACTCAAAATGTTGAAAGGCTTGGATCAACATTTCACTTCTTTTTCTAGAGGATATGTTGCAAGAAATTTACTTGAACTAGCCTTGAGGTTCAAGCAAATTTTGATATCTTAGAAGTGTGAGTGAAGGAATGATCTAAGTTTGTATGTTTTGATTTTGATTTCTAAAAGTAGGATGAGGTGCTGAATTTTGTAAATGGATGATGGAATAATGTAAATTATGACACATTTTGGGAGTCTGATTATTTCATTCCTCAAAAGGATTTGTAACCAATTTCGGATTGGTTTTATGATTTTCACCAGAACAAGAGCAAAAGTGGTAGGTTTGAAGCAAGAGCAGCTGAAAAATTCAACTGTGGCTAGATTATGGTCAAGTGTGGCTAGATCAAAAAAGCAAATGTGATAATTTTTTAAGTGCGACCTTTATATCAAATTTTCTGATTGGTGATTTGTACAAGAAAAAGCAAACTTTTTGGTCAAAAGCAATAGGTTTGAAGTCAACTACATTTTAGAAATTTAGTCAATTGCGCCAATACTAGGAGCAACTATGACAGTTTTTAGAGCAAGTGCGTTCAAATTTTGCAAAAGTGGCTTGTTTTTACTAGTGACTATTACAAGGCAGAGAGCAAATGCGCAAGATTTTTGGCAAGTGCGTCCAATTTTTGGTCAGGTGTGGCAAAAATAGCAGCAAAAGCAGTATTTTGTGTAGATTTGTTTTCCAATTTCTGATTTTTGGCGACAATGTTGGATAAATTTGTAGTTTTGAAGGTTTTGTTTGATTTGATTTGAGATTTTGGCAAGTGATAACACAACACAGCAATAAAAAACTTATGTGACCCTAAATGTCTACAACTTTAAGCACGCTTCTTCCCACAAAAGCTCAATGTTCGTGGAAGTCAAAATGCTAAAAGCTATAGTTTCCAAGGTTTACTTTGTTCTTAATGCGACTTGAAATGTGAACCTAAACATTCATAAACCTTCAAAGATATTTGTTTAAGATATCTTTTAGGGATTGCAAACATAGGGCTCTTTTCAAAGTATTCACACTAAATTCAAAGGGTTTGATGTTTGAGAACCATGTTAAATGTTTGTTTTGATGTGTTCATTTTAATTCAAGCACAATGTTTGATGTTTCAAAGTAACTAAAAGATTTCTGACAATTTCGTGAAGACAATTTACACCCTAGGGATAGACACTCCCTCCTCGATGAGCTTACCTCATGCTCCGAAGGGATGATTTTACATGCAACAAATGGAAAGTGTTTTAAGCTCAACCATAAGTTGGACTTGGTAACTAACTTCTCGAAATCAAAGTTTTGATGCACCACTTCAGAGAATGTTTTGGCTATAGGGGGTAGCTTCTACAACTTTGGTTCTTAGTCATGTTTTGGGATAAACTAGTGTCTATACATGTGGTGATTCGCTCAATTAAGAGGTCTCTCAGCCCTTGTGGGTTTTTACGTATCTCACGGATACTAGGGGAGACTTTCGTCAGTATAGAACATCTGCACTAGGTGGGTGATGAACTTTCCTCGCACCCACAATTATTTATATAGCGGACCAAAATAAAAGTATCTCTTGGTTTGTTCCCTCTCACAAGTTGGGAGGTAGGCCCTCTAAAGGTATGCTTTGAAATGAAAACACATGTGTGAAACTCAAGATGTTCATCACCCAAGATCACCAAACGGTGTGAGTGGAGAGGATAGACACCTAGTTTTCCAAACACATAATACATAGTATACACTTCATTGCAATGTTCATTTTAAGCCTCAAAAAATGAAAAATAAAAATAAAAAATAAAATAAGTAAAATGAAAATAAAAGTGTGTACAAGATAGCAATTTTGTGCTTTTTATGTCCACCAAAATGAAATGTTTCAGATTTCAGACAAAGAGATAGCAATGTGCAAGACAAGAATTTGATTTGTTCATTTTAAGCACCAACCAAAGTGTTTTCTAAACCCTTGTATTAATGGTCAACAAAAGAAAATCGTGCATTCGTCAACAAAATGAAAGTGTTTGGTCATTTGTTTTAATAAGCACCAAAATTGAAGTGTACTAAACTACAAAAGCTTTGGAAAATTTTCATTTTTAGATGCACCAAAATTGAAGTGTTTGTTTGTGGGGTTCCTTTTAATAGCACCAATTGAGAGCATTTGTTAAGCTAGAAATCTTTGAAGAGTTCATTTTAAAGCACCAATTGAAATTTTTTTAAGCTAGAAAGCTTTGAAAAGTTTGTTTTAAAGCACTAATTGAAACTTTGCTAAGCTATAAAACTTTGAAAATTTCACTTTAGAGCACCAATTGAAATCATTTGGATTTGTGGGGTTCTTTTTATGCACCAATTTGAAAATTTCTAACTATAAAAGGTTTGAAAAATTAAAAGATTCGACTGTTCGCCTTCTCTACAATAAACATGTTAATTGTTCTTGGATAAACACATGTCATACTTCTACAAATCCTGCATAAACAACATTAGCACCTATCAAACATCCAAACCAAACAAGCGTTAGTGTTAGAAATCAAAAATGTGACTTGTAGATTTTAGATAAAAATTTGATAGAGCAGAAGAGAAAAAATTTAGCAAAAGCGACCCTATCAAAAGCAAGTGCAGCTAAAAAAGTCAAGTGTGGCTTTTGTGTTTTAAGTAGAAGAAGTTAAAAAACTCAAGTGTTCCCTTGGTATTTTTGCAAAAGCACAAAAAATATCATAAAAGAGTCAAGTGTGTGCCATAATGTGTAAAGGGGAAATCGAGATCATGCGATAAGATCAAATTGAATGAATAGAAACTAATCTAAACAAACAAAAAGATGATTCATGCCCATTACTCATGAAATGAAACTACAAAATAATGAATTCAATAATGTAATTGAAATAAAACAATAACAATGAACTCAAAACAAAGTAGTTTTACCATTCCATGTTGGAGTGTGTTTGCAAAGATGTTGGATTGTTCGTATCAATGTGAAGCCTCCATTTGTGCATGCAAAAGCTTGAAGAACATGCAATGTCGTTGATCAAAGATGTGTGTAAGAAGATGTCAAAAGTTCGATTAAGATTTTGCATTACTTCGTCATGTAAAATATGTTGATTCTCTAATTGTTTTTTAGAAGAAAGATGGTTGTTATATAGATTTTGTGTTCGATTTTGAACGCTCGAGATCATGTAGTAGAATATCTTGATCAACAGTTCAAAACCGTTGAGAGGATTCAAATGGGAATAATCAGTGCATTTTGATTACGTAATCGATGTGATTAAAGAAATCATTTTGAGTGTTCAGTGGAATTGAGGAAATAGATTAAATAATCTGTGGAATTGAAGAATAGATTGATCTATCAGGAATAGATGGATTATTCAAGAAATAGAGTGAGCAATCGAGGGATCGTAATTTGCTCAATCATGAAAGTGGGTGAAGATAATTAATTAATTGATTTAATTAATTAATCTTTTTGGAGTTGAACGTGCAAATCAACTTTGAATTTTACAAACAAAGTTGTATTTGTTTGATTTGACCTTTTTGAAGATGTTTTCAATAATTTATTTAATTACTCATGTTTAGGGGAAAATTATTATTTAAACTGTTAAGTATTAATAATTTAATTGACTTAAGAGAATAAAGTGAATTAGCGACATAATTAAATAATTGATGTTATTTAATTAATCAGGAGGAATAAAGTTAGATTAGGACTTCTATTAAATAAATGTAATCTATTTAATTAGTCAAAAATGATGAAAAAGTGAATTAATTAAATAATGTACTATTATTCAATTAATAGATGAAATTTAGGGTTTTGGATGTAATTGATGTGAAATGCAGTGATATTAAGTGATAATGATGTCAATGATGAGAAAATATCATTTAGGATTTGTGATAAGCGTTAGGTCAATTTTACATGTCTACAAGAGTATATGTTCTTCTTTGTGTGTTCATATTTATAAGCTAATCAATGAAGTATATACATTTCATATACATATGTACGTTGATCGATGAATATAGGGGTATTTGTTCTTAAGCATGGACGTTAAAATAATGCTATATATATAATATATATTAATCTATATGTATATTTTTACATTAATGTAAATATATATACATATATATTGATATATGTATATATGTATATATATGACTATTATAAAATATGTTTTTAATTATGGGAAAAATAGGTTTTGATGGGGCCCTAAAACCCAATTCATACAATTTTGAAGGGATCTAAAACCCTATCCAGAGCAAGCAAGCTGCCAATAGAAAAAAATCAACATATCACCGGTAGCCAAACAACATTATCCATCAAAGATTAGCAAGACAACACAAGCTGTAAAAAACCAACAGAAAAGGCAATGACCTTACACCTTAGCAATCAAGTTAAGACAGCAATAACCACCTGAAACAGTCAGGAAACAATGTAGTAGAGTTGTAGCAAACCATCTGCTCAATATCTGCAATACTGACCCCAACAAATCTAGCCTTCCCACCTCAATATGGAAGCTAGAGAGAGCAACAAAGCACTGATAATCATTCACCTCCTTGCAACTCCATTCCACTTTACAATCCAACCCATACTCCTCCTCAATAAGAGAGGAATCCCCTCTAATGGAGAGGAAGAAGAAGAAGAAATCCTCACCACAAAATCCAACCCTCTCCAGCATAAACAAGTTCCACCTCAATAGAAACAAGCAGTAATGAAGAGAGCAACCTGCCAAGTCTACAGCAACCAACTCCACCTCAAAAGGAGATGGCTCCACCTCAAAAGGAACAATCTTCACCTCCATAGAAGACACACTCTGAAGAACTTGGAAGAAAGAAATAACTCTGATAGAAAGGATAGTCACCTCCTCCTTTGGCTTGAAAAGAGGTTGGAGCTTGAAAGAAGATACAGCCATCAGCATAAAACACAACCACGGTTGAGCCATTAGAATAAACCAATGTATCAACTCAACAACAACAACATAAAATTTCTTAAGAGGCAAGAATAGCTAGGTATTCCAAAAAAACCTTGAACTCCTCCCAGCCAACCACACACTAACAAAACAAAGGGAAAAAAACTCCCCCACCAAATTTCTTCCTAAAGCAACAACAAGGAAGGCAAGCCACCAAGCCAACAAAGTCTTAGAAGAAACTAAACTATTATGCACAACCCTCTTGGGACAAACCAAGACCTCCTCAAACGGTCTAGGATCCAGCTTGGAACAAGACTAGAAGAAGGTAGTCCCCACCACCATCTAGGAAGAAGCAGGGCAGCAATACCCACAAAGCACCAAGGGAAAAACCCCCAAAGAGAAATGCCACACATCAAACAACCAAAGACAAACCTCTAGATAAATAAACAAAGCCACAAAGAAACCATCCCCACCAAGAGAAAACACTTCACAGACCAAAGAGGGATTAGAAGTGTGATACCAAAATGTCTAACCATTTCTAAGCAATTAAAATGCAATGAAAAAACATAAGGAAACACCTCAAGATTAGCCTAAGAAATTTGTAAATGCAAATAGGAAAGTGTTAAATGATGACAAATGGATATACCTCCCTTCTTGCAGCTGAAACTCCTTGGTTGGCCCTTGACTTTGATGTGCTTTGTATGCTCCTTGATGGCTCTTGATGTGGCTAAATGAAGGATTTGACTATGTGCTTGAATGCAAATGTAAATGGATGAAATTGATGGCTAGATGAGTGCACAAAATGGTAGCATTTAGTTGCAAAATGGCTAAGTCTCCCAAATGCCTTAGAGGATGGGGTATTTATAGAGAAACTTGAATTCTCTAGAGAATTCAATGGCTGGGATTTATCCAACAAGGCCAAGATGAAGGGCTAAGGTGAGTTGAGGACTCACAAGCCCTCACATCTTGACATGTGGATTGTGAGATGGCTAAGGGTGAGATGATGTGTAGGTGATGTGGAAGGGAGGTACATGATGTGGAGGAAGGACATGTACCTTGGAAGTACATTGGGAGATGAAAAGATTCCTTGGAAGAATAAATGTGAATTAAAAATTCACATGCTTGGGAGAATCTAGTGTATAAGAGAGGGTCTCCAAAAAGGTGGGAGTTTGTCACATGTGACTTGATGTGACAAGTCAAATATTCTAGAAGATGCATAGGAAAAGGGGATTCTAGAGGGAATAAAAGGTGAATTAAAAATTCACATGGGGAAGAGAGGAGCCTAGGGTGAATAAAAAAGAATTAAAAATTCCTTGGGGGATGGGGAGAGTTGACCAAGGTACTAATTAGGTTTGACTAATTAGTAATTAGAGGATAATTAGGGGTTAATGAGGATTAGAAGCCAACTTGCAAAAGTTGGAGGATGTGACACATCCTAATCAAGGATTAGGCATGTGCACATCCTAATGAAGAGAATAGGAGATGGATTAGGATTAGATAAAAATGACATGTGAGGAATTAAATAAATGTAATATTTATTTAATTCATTTGATGAAAAGAGGATTAAGGAGGGTAAGGTATTTAATTATTAATTAAATACCTTAGGGATTTGGCAGAATTAAGGATATTAATTAAATAATAGTAATATTACTTAATTAACTTAGATAAGAGGATGTTTAGATGAAAAGTGGTAAATTTGGATAAATTAAGTGTCCAAATTTGGATGTTTACAAGAAGAAAATACCATAAAGGCAAGAGAAAATGAGAGAGGGTGCCTACAACACCCCAAGAAACCTAGAGCAAGACAACAAGCGACCTTTTTCCACAAGGAACATCACACCCATAACAAAACCAAAGCTTCATAAAGCACCAAAGGTGAGCCCACCAACAAAGCATCACAAGAAACACTCCAAGAGAGGAGCCTAGAACAGAGAGTCGAGACGCCATAAGCCAAAGAAAAAACACTAGAGCCCCAAAGAAAAGGCTGATAGCAGAAATCCACCTGCCACAAGTACCGCAAGTGACCTCAAAAAAGAATCGTTGCCAGTAAAGAAGAGAAGCCTGACCAATAGGAATGCAGCAAAGAGAGAGCAAGTCTCCAAAAAAGTTAGACGCCTTCAGGAACCACCCCAGAGGATGCACCAAACAACCAACCTCCACCATGGCCAGAATAGAGAAAGCCACAATAGCTAAAGAACTGTCTATATATACATATGGATCCTCACCATCTTCAACGCCATCCTCAGAGGAATCCAAAATTCCTCTCCCAGACCTCTTCCCACTCGTTCGCTTCCTACCGCTTTGCTCCATTCTTGGATAAAATGTTAACATATGTTTATATATATATGTGTTACCCAAATATTTAGAGGTTTGGGTAACACATGTGTTTATATGTTCATTTTAACATATGTTTATATATATGTGTTACCCGAATATTTATACATCAATATATGTATATACTATATAATATATTAATATATATGTATGAGTAGGAGTGTATTGAAGGTATTTTAATTTGGAGAGATACCGAAAAGAGGATGGTGCGTGCAGGCTCTATTGTCAAGCTAGGGCAATCATGCCCTAGATCGTTTCTTGTTCTTCTTGCAGCTACGTTGGAGGGGGTCTTTTGACGCATTTTGGGGGGAGAGGACTTGCGGTGGTCCTGGCTTGACTTCGGTTGTTGGGAGCTTCGGTTCTTTGCAGCCTTCACCCTTGTTTGACAAGCATGGTGGTTGTGGGTTGCCACGGAATAGTGGGATCCCGTGGATTGTGGGCTTCGGTGCCTATGGAGGGTGGTGGACGCTAGTCTTTGTGCCATTTGATCTCTTACAGACTACGTTGGGTGGGTGTGTTTATTGCTCCTTCCTTCGTCGATGCCTTGCCTTTTTGTGTTTGGGATTAGGGGATCGGTGGAACCCTTGTGAAGATTAATTTTGTAGCTACCAAAGGAGGCGTTTGGGGTTCTCAGAGTATCCTCACACTGAAGCTTTTCTTTGTTCATTCGACTTGGGGGATGCATGCCTGACTTGGGTATCCGTGAAACAATGTCTTGTGGGGTATCATTTGGGGTGAGCCCCAAGTTGGATTTTTGTTCTATGATTGGTTCAATTCCTTCAATGTGAAATGCGAAAATGATTGATAATAATTTGTTCTCACTGGATCAGGAAATGAATGGTTCTGGATCGTCTAGAGGATCTAGGATTACGAAAAATTAATGGATGTTTGGAAAGATGTAAAGAGAGATCGAAATTGGTTATCCTGATGGAGATGCTGGTAGATGATATTGAATATTATTCGAAACACTCCTTTTATTTCAAGCTTATGGGCTTAAGAGTATCGTTGTAATTTTTTGAATCTTGGGCTCAGAGGACCTAGCTACCGAAAGGAGAGATGGAGATTAGGCTCTTAGCGAATAATTACTTTATGGTTTCATTTGATTGCATGGCTGATCAGAATAGGATTTTTGAGAGGGGTCCCTATTTCTATAACCAAGTGGGATTGTTTATGAAGTTGTGGCATGCAAGCTTTAATCTGACTAAGGAGCTCTTGAATAGGGTTCCAGTGTGGGTTCAGTTGTCGTGGTTTCCATTCGAATGTTGGCGAGAGGATATTCTACATTTAGTGGCTTCAATGCTTGGTAAACCAGTTGGGTCTTCACAACAAATGCAGTTTAAAAAGGTAATGACTTTTTCCCATATATGTGTGGAAATTTATTTAAGCATGCCATTGCCAGATTCTATGGAAGTGAGTGCAGGATCATATACATGGGTACAACAGTTAGACTATGAAACTTTTCCTTTTCGGTGCTGACTTTGTCATGAGTATGGACACTTGTAGCGCAGATGCCCTAGGGCTAAGCTGATGGGGACCCAATCTGCCCAACCTCCTTGCAATCCACCTGTGGTTGATAAGGGGAAGGGGCCTATTCTGGGTGATGGTATTGGGGAGGATGGATATATCCCTGTCAAAGCTAGTAATAGGAATCGGGGGCAGAAGAGGACTCTGGGGGAGAGGCAGGATGATGTTACTTTTAATAGGTTTGAGGTGTTGGACGATCTCAACCAACGAGAAGTGAATCTGGGTTTGATGAACTTAGATTAGGGAACTTTGGGTTCAGAAAAGGATGGGCCTCCTTCAGAGACTATACGGGTTGTGCAGGACACGGGTGTTGGGCAGATGGACATGGATCAGCAGTTGATTGTCCAAGCTAGGCCGAATCCTATTATTGGGGATTTGACGAATGGGGGAGAGGGTTCTCCTTTGCCTATAAAGACTGGTGCAGAAGTTGGAAAGAGCTCTTTGTCCTCTTCTCGCATGGGCATTCAGCAAAAGGATCCAAAGAAAGGGGTTGGTGAGAGGAATCCCAAGCTAGGCAGGAAAAAGGATTTGGAAAAGATTAAATCAACTGGGGAAACTATGGTGGAGTTAGGGGCAGTCAAGACCCTAGATTCTCATTTATTGTGTACCCAGAAATGATTTTTTTATCTTGGAATGTTAGGGGCTTGAACAGTGGCCCTTGACAAAAAGTTGTTCGTGATTTGGTTAAGAATCAATTTTTGGATGTTCTTTTTCTTTAGGAAACTAAATTATCTGTGGAGATTATGTTGAGTATGGTACCTAAGTTGTGGAAGTATGGCGAGTGTCACTATATTGGAGCTCATGGTGCGTCCGGGGGGGTGGCTTGCTTATGGAACCCCAAGAGGATTTGCCCTCTGTGGTGGATGTCTTCTAGATCTACTATTTTGTTGGTGGCCTCATGCTTAGTGATAGGAGAATTTATTCTCCTCTCTAATGTGTATGTGCTAGTTGAATATTAAGGTAAGCAGCTTCTATGGTCCCATCTTCGATATGTTCTGGCTCCTTTCCACCCATGGATTTTGGCTAGGGATTTCAACACTATCGTGGATTTGTCTGAGAAAGGGGTGGAATTGCTAGGTTGGAGCCTTCTGCTTTGCTTCTCAGGGATAGCATTTTTGATCTAAATCTTATTGATGTTCAGCCCAGTAATGGTCGTTTTAATTGGAATAATAGGAGGATTGGTGAGTATTGTGTTGTTGAGAGGCTGGATCAGTTCTCAGTCTCCTGTTATTGGGTCGGTGACCTATGGTGTACCTCCTCTGAAATTTTGGATTGGAGGGTTCGGACCACTGGCCTATCAAGCTTAGTATCATCTCTACTCGGGTGCCTTGATCTCCTTCCTTCAAATTCTAGCTTATGTGGTTACGGGACTCTACTCTTTCTGACCAAGTGGATGTGTGGTGGAGGATTGGTAGACATGCTTTTGGTACTGCAATGTATACCTTCACCAAGCTTCTTCAGTTTGTCAAGTATTATCTTAAAAGGTGGAATCGTCGGTGTTTTGGTAATATTTTTCATGAGAAGGTTGCTGCTCAGGAAGAGTTAAATAAGGTTACGAGATTGATTCAAGATAATGGGGTTTCTGAGGATCTTTTGAAAGAAGAGGCTAGGACTTTGAAGGTGATGGAGGAATGTGAGTTACGTGAAGAGGTATATTGGAAGAAAAAGGCACGGGTTGAATGGCTACAAGAACGGGACAAAAATACTGCATTTTTCTTTAATTATGTGAAGGCCAGGAGGCATGGTAACTCCATCTCTATGTTGGTTAACAATAGGGGGGATCATGTAGTCTCGTTTCAAGAAATTACGGCTGAGGCATCACAGTATTTTTCTACTCTTTTCAAAGACGATTCAATAGGGGGTTCAGTCGAGGAGGAACAGGTTCTTTCTTGTATCCCTCAGTTGGTTTCAAGGGAGGTGAATGAGTATCTGATGAGGGAGATTTCTCTAGAGGAGCGGGAGGAGATTGTGTTTCAGATTAAGAGAGGAAAAGCTCCTAGCCCTTATGGTTTCCCAATAGAGTTCTTTCAAGAGTTTTGGGATATCATAAAGTTGGATCTTCTGGCAGTTGTTCAGGAGTCCCAAAGGAACAAGCAGATGTTGTGTACTCTTAATTCCACTTTCATTGCTCTCATTCCCAAGTGTGAAGGTGCGGATAGGTTAACTCAGTTTAGGCCTATCTCCCTTTGCAATGTGGCATATAAAATTATATCAAAGTTAATGGTTGAGAGATTGAAGAAGTGGCTTAAAGTGCTGATTTCAAAGGAACAAAGTGGGTTTGTTGTGGGTCGACAAATTTTGGACGGGGTTGTTATTGCTACTGAGACCATCCACTCCATGGCTAGTTCCCATGAGAAGACAATGTTCATTAAGCTGGATATGGCCAAGGCCTATGACAGGGTTAGATGGTCCTTCCTTCAGAAGATCCTTGTTGCTTTTGGATTTTGTGAAGAATGGATCCAATGGGTTATGATTTGTCTTACGTCAATATCCTTCTTGGTACTGATAAGTGGAGATCATTCTAAACTTTTTGGGGCTTCTAGGGGTCTACGCCAAGGGGACCCTCTCTCCCCGTACCTATTTCTTCTTCTTGTTGAAGGTCTTGGGCATTTGTTGAAAAGAAATGTGGGGTTAGGCATCATTCAAGGTTTGCATTGGGGTGAAGATTTTCCTCCACAGTCTCATTTGCAGTTTGTTGATGATATTGCCTTGATGGGGATGGCTACTGTCAGGGAGGCTACTTTTTTGGGACAGTTGTTGGATGTTTACCTTGTGGCATTGGGGCAATTGATTAATGAGGATAAATCTTCCATCATCTTCTTCAATACGCCCGCCCCCATTCAGAGAATAATTGCTAATATTTTGAGGTTTCAAATAGGGGTTCTCCCTTTTACGTATTTGGGCATTCCAATTTTTATTGGTCGTCTTCCCAAGGGTTCTTGGCAGAATATCATTGATAAGTTCTAGGTGAAAGTCAATCATTGGAAACATAGATGGTTGTCTTTTGTTGGGCGGGTTTAGCTTCTTAAGTCAGTTATGCAAGCACTCCCTACTTACAGATGTATGCTTCAGGTGGCTCCGGTGGGGTTTCTTAAGGAGTTGGATTCTCTTGAAAGATAATTTTTATGGGTTGGATGCTTTTTGTCCTCCAAGTGGAGCCTGGTCAAGTGGGAAGCTATGTGTAGTCCTAAGCAATATGGAGGTCTGGGTCTTCGACAATCTACATTGTTCAGAGTGGTTGTAGCTGCTAAGCTTTTCTAGAGATGGTGTGTGGAGCAGGATCGGTTGTGGGCCAGGATATTATCTCATAAGTATTTCCCTGGCGTCCCTCGACATGATCTCCTTAGGTACCCTCTTAAGGGGAAAGGTTTGGTGATTTTGAGTACTCTTTTGAAGGGTGTGAAGCTCATTAAGGAAGGTTTATTTTGGATCTGCAGACGGGGTTCGGAAGCTCTTTTTTGGTTAGACTCTTGGGATGGTTTCCCTTCGCTTATCTCTCAATTTCCTCACCTGCTTCCTTTGAGCCAGAGATTTCTTGCGGCTAGTTGGTCTAGGGTGAGTGACTTCAAGTCCTCTTTTTAAGGTCAATTGGAGAGGGCTTGTTGGAAGGATCCCACTCAATGGTCGGATTTTGGTGAGGAAGGCAGGGTCAAACTTAACACGATTCTTTGCAGTAGACATTGTAGCTCTCTACTGGAAGAGGATATTATTGATTGGGCTCACAATCCCAAGGGGATTTACTCTGTTTCTTGTGGCTATCAGGTGTTATTGGCTCAGAATTTGGTTAGGGTGGAGGTCCATTGGTGGAAGAGGGTGTGGAGTAAGCTATCATGACCTAAATGTAATTGCTTTGTTTGGACTTTAGCGTGGAATAGGTGCTTGACCTGGGATAACATTCGTAAGCGTGGTTTCTAGGGGCCTTCTGTATGTGTTCTCTATGGGAAAGCGGAAGAGGATTCTTCGCACTTGTTCTTCTAATGCCCCTTTGTTATGCAACTTTAACATTGGTGGTGGGGGGTTTGGACGCAACCTTGTGTTCATGATTCCTCTTTGGTGGAGTTCTAGGATAGTATGGGAAGACCCCCCTCGTCAGCTTCCTTTTTGTAGGATGTTTGGTATGTTGGACATACTTTTCTTCTTTGGAAAACCTGGCTCGAGCAGAATCGTAGGATATTCCGCAGTGTTAAATTGGTGGGTCAGCAGGTGTGGGTGTGTTTATTAGGTATGCTATAGGAGTCGGTTATGGCTAAAAGTGAAGTGTTTTTCCCCCTAGGGAAAGGGGATGTTGAGTTGGTGGATAGATTGGGTCTTCAGGGGATACATTCTTCTTCTGGTGGTTCTAGGAGATGCAGGCATGGGGCCAAGAGAGTGCAACGGATGGGTAGGTGGCTACCTCCTCCGACTGGTGTCTTGAAGATCAATTCTGAGGGATCTTCTAGAGGTAATCCTGGGCCTGCTGGGATTGGTGGGGTCGGTAGGGATTCAGAGGGTTCAGTGATTTCTCTATTCATGAGGGGGAGAAGACTATTAATCTCATGGAGGGCTTGGCGATTCTTTATGCTGTGGAGCGGGCCCTTGCTTTGGGATGGCAAAAGGTTTTTTGTGAAGCTGATTCGTAGATCTTGATTAATTTTTTGAATGAAAGAAAGATGTCTAATATTAATTGGTATTTGGCTTTGGTTGTTCAACGTATTCTTCAAGTTAGTTCCAGGATGGAGCCAGTTTCATTTGTTCATATCCCGAGGGAGTGGAATCAGGTTGTTGACTACTTGGCTAAATGGGCTTCTGAGCATGATACTGACTAGAAGATCAAGGATTGGATGTAGGTTTCCACTGAGTTACGTCAGGATTTGGATAGATTCCTTGAAGAGGATAGAAGGATACTGGAAGATAGTTGATTTTGTTTCTATACTTCTTTTGTTTCTTCTTTTGGTTTCTGGGGCTTGCTCCCTTTGTCTTGGCAGTAATGTTCTCTTCTGATTTTCAATAAAGTTTTTACCCCTTTTTAAAAAATATATATATGTATGAGTATATAATAAATGCATACATATTGGTATATATATATATTTAGATATCAATATATGTATATACTATAAAAAAAATGTAAATATTGATCCTTCATTAAGTAGTTATAAAGCATGAATCAAACGTAGGATAGGAAAAAAATTATGGAGCTCTGCAAAGGTCATGGTGGAAAACAACGGTCAGATAAGCTCTGGCATGGTGGCAGAGGACGTGAGGGACCCAGCGCGAACAGATCTGGGAACCTCGACCACATTTGGATGAAAAAACGTTGGGCCTGACCATAGAATATTGCTTCAAATGATCGTTTTACTATGGGTATGGGTCACAGGCACCCCCAGAGCAAAGGTGTTGGCTCATCACGAGGCAAGAATAAGAATGGTCAATATAGAAATGAAGAGTTTCACAAACCTCAGCAACAAAATGGGGCAAAATGACCTTCCGCGGCTGGGTAGACAAGATTCAAGAAAAAACCCTAAAGCTAGAAATAGGAAAGAAGGAATGGCATGGCAAAAAAAGTCTTCGGCCAAGGAATGGGAGGAAGTTTGGGAAGAAAGATCAAAGGGTGAAAGGGGAAAGCATGGCACATTCTTGCCCAAAGAAGCAAAAAGTGGTAGAACCAAAGTAGTTATCAGCTCCTCAAAATTGCAAGCGGAAGTCTTGAGGTTAGAACATTTAGGTTTGCTTGGGAAATGGTTTGGGAAGAATTTCAACTGGGAATATTTGGTGAAATGGTGGAAAGATCATTGGGGCTCTGATTTGCAGTTTAAAATGCTTTAAAATGAATTTTTCTTGGTAGTTTACCCATCTAGAAATATTAGAGACCAAATAGTTAACGAGGTATGGGTTTTAGATGGATGTGGCTTCTATTTAAGGAAGTGGACAGTGGGTTTTGACCCATCAACTCATGTGCTGGAATTTCAACAAGATTGGTACAGTTTACCAAATCTTCCTCAGGAATACTAGGCTCCTTCCATTCTTGAGGAGATAGGCAATCAACTGGGTACATTTGTTTGTGCAGAAGAAAGGAAATTGGCAAAGAAGAACCAAACCTACGTGCGTATATGTGTGGAAAATAATGCAGACAGGACGATTTGGAGTGAGATTGAACTTTTAACAGATTATGGGATTTGGGTTCAAAAATTAGAGCAGGATTCTTTAATGCACAACCTGGTGCGCACATTGGGATGCAAAGCAAATAATGAAGAGGCAGGGAAATCCTGTTTACTGGAGGTCCCATCAGAGAATCTCAGAGCATCAGTCTGAATCAACTCTGAAACCTCAAACTCTTCTCTTCTAAAGGGAGGGTGGGAGAAGTCACTAACAGAGGATTTTAGGGCTTCCCCAAAAGAGATTAGTGACAACTTGAATCATACAGGGGGGTCCATTAATTGGGACTTTAAAACCATCTTCAATGGATGAAAGAGAAGGAAGGAAGGCGTCCCAAGAAGAACAGAAGGAGAGAGAGGTTCAGTTTGAGGAGATAGAAGATAGAATTTCTAAGACTTTAGAACTTTTGGGGCATAGTTGCCTAAATGTGGAGTTGGATTCTTTGATAGAAGTTGGGAAGGAACTAGTGGAATTAGCGGAGGTGGCTAAAACAAAGTCAGGAATGTTGGGGGATGGTCTCAACTTAGATGGGTTAGAGGATATTTAGGAGGCAAAAGTCCAAGACACGACAGAGTTGTTAAGTCCACAATCAGGCAAAAAGCGAAAGTTGACAGAGGAATTATAGGCGGCTAAATCTCATTTAGGAATTCATAGAAGGGATATATTCAAATTAACTCCAGACTGTGGGGATCAAAAAAAGTGGGGTAGAATCCCTAATCAAGAGAAGAGAAAACAGGACAGGGAAGCCAGTGGTCAACAAAAAATTGATACGATGATAAAAGTAGGGAAGGGTGGTCCCCTTCCTGAATAGCAATGAAAATCTTAACATGGAATGTTAGGGGCTTACATGCTCCTAACAACTGGAACCTTAATAGGCACCACATTGAAGTGAGTCAAGCAGAAATTTTCCTTCTTCAAGAAACTAAATTAGGAGGGACAGATTTGGAGAAATTTGGTAGGAAATTGAGGTCATGGAAATGGTTAGGCTCGAAGTAGAAGGTGCTTCAGGAGGCTTATTGATCATTTGGAAACCTCAGACAGTTTTATTAGAAGTCTCGAATTTGAGCCGACATTGGATGGTGTGTAAGGTAAGAAGCTTAATCTCGAACCTTCATTTTAATTTAGTAAATGTGATGGCCCCTTGATGTGCGTTCATAAAAGATTAGTTTGGCAAGAACTAGATGGTGTCTTGCACGGAATGCATCAGGGTTTTAGTATAATAGGAGGGGACTTTAATGCTATTCTCAGAAAGGAAGACAAGAAAGGGGGAATAGGTAAAGTACTACAGTCCCAAAAGGACTTCTATAACTTTGTGGAGAGAAATTCTTTAATGGAAATCCCCATAGGTTATGGTCTTTTCACATGGAAAAACCGTAGGAAAGGGTTTGGAAGTATAGCGGAAAAACTAGATCATTTTTTCTTCAAAGGAAATCTGAGTATCTTTCCTTTCTCTTTAGAGAGTAAGATAAAATCTGGAACTGGCTCTGATCATTTTCCAGTCCAATTGCAAATTGTCGGGGAGAAGGGACCGATCAGAAGTCCTTTCAAATTTGAAATGATGTGGTTTAAAGATCCTAGAGTGATGGATTTACTGGAACAATGGTGGAAGGAATGCTCTCCGGAGGGTTCAAGCTTATTTAATGTGACCACAAAGTTAAAATATCTGAAGCAGTGTCTCAAACAATGGAACAAACAGACCTTTAAGAACATTTTCAAAGAGAAAGTGCAAATAGAGGAAGAATTAGAACTCTTAGCAGACAAAATTACGAAAAGAGGGATGAATGAAGCTTGCTACATGAAAGAAAAGGCTCTAACCAATAAACTTAATGATATACTGACCAAAGAAGAAATTTTTTGGAGACAAAAATCCAGAGAAGTTTGGTCAAAAACAGGGGATAGAAACTCAAAATTCTTTCACAACTCCACAAGAGCAAGGAGGGAATTCAATAGAATAACATGTTTGAAAAATGGGGACAGTAGATTGTTGGAAGATGTGAAGGAAATCAAGGACTCAGCGGTAACTTTTTTTTAGAATATGCTCAATGACTGGGAAGGATCAAATTGGCAAGTTTAGAATGCTTCCCTGCAATTTATACAGAAATTGATTTCCAAAACTCAAATGAGAGCATTGAATGCTAAATTCTCTGAAGAGGAAGTGAAAGAGGCAATTTTTGGGATGCAACCAGAAAAGGCCCCCGGACTGGATGGATTCCCGGCCGGCTTTTTCCAGAAATGTTGGCACTTTTTGGGAAAGGATGTATGGGAAGCCATTGAAGATTCCAAGTTGAATAGAAGGGTTTTAAAGGAAGCGAACAACACCTTATTAGCTCTCATTCCAAAAAAAGAGAAACCAGACTATTGGGAAGACTTTCGCACAATATCGTTGTGTAACACAATTTAAAAAATATTGGCCAAAGTAGTAGCTAACAGATTGAAGAAAATTCTCCCCACAATAATATCCGAGGAACAAACAGGATTTGTCCCAGGACATTCAATTTTAGATGGGGTGATCATTGCTCAAGAAGTCATTCATTCAATTCAAAAACTGAATAAATCGGTAATGCTATTGAAATTAGACATCAAAAAAGCATATGATAGAGTGAATTGGAGATTCCTCTTCAAGGTAATGGAAGCTTTCGATTTTCAGGAGGAATGGTTAGATTGGATCTTTGGATGGGTGGCTAGCCCGCGATTTTCAGTATTGGTAAATGGCTCTCCGGAGGGTTATTTCATAGCCTCAAGAGGGCTGAGATAGGGGGACCCTTTATCCCCATTCTTGTTTATAATAATGGCCGAAGCTTTAGGGAGATCAATTGAAAATGCTAGGAGGTCCGGATGGATTCAAGGTTTGCAAGTTACTAGCAGTCTACCCAACATTACACATCAGCAATTTGTGGATGATACAATGTTGTTTGGTGAAGCAACGGCAAAGGAGGCACAAAGGTACAAAAAAATGCTTGAAGATTATTCTAGGGCTTCAGGGCAAGAAGTAAAGCCAAATCAGAGATATTTTTCTTCAATGCAAACTATCCTAGTGAGGTCCAAATTTTGAGAACTCTAGGATTCAAAATGGGGCAATTTCCATGCAAATTTTTAGGACTTCCATTGGACAAAGGCATCAAAAACAACAGTGCCTGGAGTTCAACGGTGACTAGATGTAAGGATCGAATATCCTCATGGAAAAACAGATGGCTCTCTTGGACAGGGAGATTAACTTTGTTGAAATCAGTAATCTCAGCCCTTCCCATATATATGATGTCTTGTCTTCAGTTATCCAGTGGAGTGAGCAAAGATCTAAATAAAGGTAATGAATGACTTCTTCTGGAAAGGCAGTTTAGAACAAAAGAAAATCCCCCTCATAAATTGGCAAAAGGTTTGCAAAAAGAGGGAGAATGATGGGACTAGGTTGAGAAACGTTCTCAGGAAAAATAAGGCTTTGGGAGCAAAACTTGCTTGGATTATCCACTCTCTGCTCGATCTTAAATGGGTAAAGATCATCAGAGAAAAATACCTGGAACCAAATCCATATTACTTCCTTTCCGCAAAATCCCTACCATCTAGGTCCCGGATCTAGAATTTCATCAAAAACTGCAGAGAACTAATAACAGATTTTCTTACATGGGAGGTTAAGGATGGCAAGGAGGCCTTATTCTGGGAAGACTTGTGGGAAGGACATTCAGTATTAGCTAACATCCCAGAACTTACAAGTATAAAAGAGAAGACTAAACAAATCTGGGGTTCGAAAGTCAAGGATTACATAGATTTTGCGGAAGCTATAGAGTTTGGTCATATGAAGTGGAAATCGGTGAGAAGCCTAGAATTGGGAGGTCAAGAAATTGATATATTTGAGAAAGAAATGGCAAGTCGAAGGATCTGGGTTAGAAAGGGGGAAGATAGAATATGGTGGGATGCTACACCGAACGGGGCTTATTCGGCCAAGATAGGATATAACATGCTAACATCCTCATCTGGAAAAAAATTCAGAGTTTCCTCGAAATCTTTGTTGGAACAAGGTTTGCTTACTGAAAGCTGGGATTTTCACATGGGCTGCAGCTCAAGGTAGAATTCTTACAGGAGACAGGTTTACTAAATTGGGTTATCATGGTCCAACCAGATTCCCCCTATGTCAAGAAGCTGAGGAAATTATGGATCACTTATGAATTGCAAATACACTCATCAAATGTGGTGTTGGTTGTGCACAAAATTGAAGTGGACAACTGTATTCCCTAACACTTTGCTAGAAGGTTTAAATTCTTGGCCACGCAGTGAGCATAACTCCATCTTTGGAGATCTCTAGAAAATGAGTCCCTCAATACTTATATGGGAAGTTTGGAAGGAGAGAAATAGACATCTTTTTCAGGATAAAGAGATGTCGATCCCAAGGCTTCAGTGCAAGGTAGAGGCAAGCATTGTAGAAATTTTTAATTCACAGATGATGGTTAAACAAAAGAAATCCAATTTCACCAAATGGGATGCTTGGATCATGAAACAATGGTTTGGAATCAAATCCCCTCCTTTGGCTTGCTCAGGAAATGCAGCCACTACGGAACAACACAAAAAGACACAGTGGCTCCCCTCGAGCTCGGGTGGGCCAAACTAAATTTTGATGGTGCCTCCAAAGGGAATCTAGGTTCGTCTAGTGTAGGTTGCATAATAAGAACCTGCACAGGCTCGATTCTGGGGAAATTAGCTCAGCCTCTAGCAGATGGAACGAATAATGCAGCTGAATTCCAAGCTCTCCTACTTGGACTAAAACTTAGCAAGGAACTAGAAATCAAAAATTTGATTGTCAAAGGTGATTCAACTCTGGTCATAAATGCTCTAAGGACAAGACAGATCCACAATTGGAAATTAGGGGTGTATTTGGATGCGGCAATAGAGCAATTAAGCAATTTTGAGAAAGTAATGTTTAACCATACTTTAAGGGAAGGTAACACGGAAGCAGATCTTCTGTCTAATATGGGAGTAGTTGGTCCCGGTTTTAAAGAATTCCATTTAGAGTAACTCCCAGTGGGTGGTAGGGTGGGCTCCCCCCGCCTCTCATTTGGTCACGCAGCAAGCCATCGCAGGGTGGACATGAGGTGGTGGTTGGGTTGGGCACGGTGTTCGTGGAAGTGGCAATGCCATGTCACCCCAAGTCTTTTCCAAATAGCCGAAGGGAGGAGATGGGGATTTCTTAAGTTTTTTGCTCTTGAAAATATCAGAAACCTTGGTGCATGTCAGGGGGAATGTATGGCACATAATTCAAAGAATCGTTAGTGTGACACGCAGGGCTCGGCAATCATGGAAACGAAAGTTGAAGGGCCGAGTGGCAACTCACTTCACTCGAAGTGATAAGTTGTATGCAGGCGGAAGGACGAAGGCCGTAGGATACTTTCATGGAAAGGACGATATGCTCGCTCTGCCATTATTCAACTTTATGTGTGGAGGCTAGCTAAACATCTCACGGCTTTATTAAATGAACTTATGAAGTCATTTTTAAAGTAGGGTCTTCGAAATTTGGTATTGTCCTTTGTTTTTGTGCAAGGATCGACTGTCAAAAGCTTTGCAAATGGCGAGGATGACGAAGTTGAAATTCATCATCCATATTTCGGAGGAGGGATTGGAAAGTTTTGGTGTTGATACACCAATTTCTTTGGTGGCCACGGAGAGGCAGATTGCCTTTCGGGAAGTTTCAGACCAGAGGTTAAAGTGAATTTTGCTTGAGGTTGATACGGTGTCAATAGTTGCCATCAAAATGGTTCTAGGCAAAGAACACTTGGAAAGAAAGGAATTTGCCAGAGATAACACTCATATCTCCTCTCAATTTCTGGTAGTGCTTTTGGACCTGGACACCCCGAAGGCAGAGGCTAAGGAGATGATGGTGCGACTGTTTCGTGATGACTTGCTTGGAGGTCTTGAGAAGACATTAAAGGCGGCCTTCATTGGCAAAGGTATTTCGCGCCCTGCAGACTTGGATCTCCTATGGGAAATGGATGATGTGGTTAAAGTCTTCCCTTTCATCTTAGACTTCAAAGGGCCAGCACTATCAAGGCACAGAAAGTTAGCAGATGTGGCAATGGAATTCTTGAAGAGAAAGTTGAAGCTTGTGTTGGAGGAGGGGCTGGAGTGGCTAGAAGATTTCATAAGGTTTGCAAAAATAAATGGTTTCATGTGAGGCTCGGCCTCTGTGCTTGAAGTTTTTTCAAGTTTTAATATTTAATAGCTTATCAAAATCTGGATGGACTTTTAGTATTAGTGGTTTGTAAATTTCGTTATAAGCTGGATGAGGCTCGACCTCCAATCTAATTTTTTTGTATCAATGCTTTTAATGGTTCGTTCTCTGATGCTTCCAATGGGACTGAAAATGTTGAAACGCTGGAATTTTGTCCCGGCTGGGATTGTTTTTGTTTGGCTTGGGGTCTACGATGGACCTATTATCCTTGCTTAGCAAATGCTTGTATACTTCTTTAAAATCAATATAAATACTACCTTGCGTATCAAAAAAAAAAATGTATATACAATATAATATATTAATAAATATGAATGAGTATATAATAAATACATACATATTGATATATGTTTATATATAATAAATACATACATACATACATATATATATACACGAATATGTATATAATAATATATTTAGATATCAATATATGTATATACTATATAATATATTAATATATATGTATGAGTATATAATAAATACATACATATTGATATATGTTTATATAAATATATATATATAATAATACATATACATATATATTGATATATTTATTAATTGACAATTAATGCATTCGATAATCATGAGGAAAATATCTATATCAATATATATTAATATATATATGTATATATAAAATAAAGAGATGTTATATATATATATATATATATAAGTGTGGCTAGATGTATAAAAGCCAACATTGAATCAATGGAAAAACGCATATGGAAGGTATACTATGCAACGCATTGGTATAGCATTTATATGGGTATGATGCAAAATATATAATACCCATAAGCGCTTGGGGAAAGATATTAAGTTAACCTACACATAGGTTGTGAGTAAGCTAGTGTGTATGGTCTTGCAAACTATTGAGATGGGCACTACAAATATTAATGAAACCTTTGCACAGTATATGAAGCTAGTAACCAATGCTTAAAGCATGTGGGAAAGCTTAAGAATCTAGTGCTATGATAAGAGGTTACAATGCTATGTAGCATAGGATTCATATGTTCATTAAATGCCATAAAGGTTACACATAAAACAAACTAGGACCAAGCCAATGGACCAGCATATAAGCCAACATTAGCATGTCTTTGATCAGTGCCAAGTACCTTACATTGAATCTTATACAAGTGAAGGCATAGGAATAGATATCTTATTGCAAATTAAAAGGCATATAACATAGATGGCGCAGCTTTATGTGGTGAATAATCCAGCGCATAAAGTGAAACATGACCAATTCAAACATTAAAACAAAGCACGTATCAAGTATTGCAATTGTGTTAAGCGCTAGAGAAGAGAAGTAAATTTTGTGAGAAGTAAAGAATAATTCAACAGGTCGTGCTTGTGAAGGTGGTGCCAAAACATAGAGTTGGGGCCATATTTAGAAGAGGTTGCAATGCAAAAGAAGTCTATGAATTCAAATAAGCCTGCAAATAAGTATTTTGAATTAGTCAAGTACAAACTTGGTATCATTTTGAAATAGAATTTGAATTAGGAAACCTTCTTTTAGCTTGTTTTCCCAAATACTAAGTTGACTCAACCATGAAACCGTCGTGTGTTACAAACCTATGAGTGATTCGTTGAATGAGGAAGAAAGGTGGCAGAAATACTTACTTGTTTGTAGCCTTCAATTGCTCACAAATTAGTATAAATAGAGTTGCCAATTCTACCAAATGCTACACTTATCATTTTGATTATCTTGATGTTATTTTTTTGTGAGTTGAGAGCTTGTGAGTGAGAGCTTGAGTTGAGAGATATTTTGGTATATTGTATTTTTGGTTATTGTGAGGTTTAATGATAAGTTAGAGGAGGATAGTCAAGTGGATTTTGGAGGAGGTGTCTATCAAACTTGAGGATTATAGGAAGGAGTTTAATCAATTGGAGTTTATACAAGCATGCTAGTTTCTATTCCTTTGTCTTTATGTTGGAAAGGATAAATTAGTTATTCACTATGTTGGGAAAAGAGTGTTTTTCAATATATTGTGGTGTTTGTTTATGATTGTGTAATTCTTGGTTGTGCATTATATTGTAGAACCTATCCTATTAGTTATATTTGTATGTACCCAATATATGGGAAACATTTGTATGTATGTGAAGTATTGATACGATACATAGTTGTCATCGCTATATGTAGGATGTCTATACTAGACATATGTAGAATGAAATGAGAAATATGGTTTACATCAATAACTTGAAGAATCTTGTATTTGATAGCATATTATGCTAGGTAAACCCTAGTAGTTAATGAGGTCATCAAATACAATGGTAATGTTGGTATAATAGATATGTCGTTGTCAATAGGATGTGATGCCATGCAAACCATATTGATAACCTTACTTATTTGATCACTTGATCGTTGCTTTAATTTTGAATTAAACCCTAGGTTGAGAATAACCTATTTGATTGGGATGTTTACTTGATTATTGACTTACACACATAGGTTGAGATTAACCTATATAGTTTGATTGATCATTTGATTGTTGTTTATATCTTTGATTGAGGTAATTTAATGATGAAGCTTATACTTTTGATTAAAGTCATTTATTGATGAGAATTATACTTTTGATGGGATTCGTTTATTGTTGAGTTATACTCTTGATTGGATAATTTATTGTTGTGATTATACGTTTTGTAATAGAGTCATTTGATTTTGTGACATTATGAATATCATATGGATGATTAGGTTATTCTTAGGGTTGGGATAATCCATGGGAAGGGGATAACCTATGTATTCTAAGTTACTAGGAAGTTAAGTCATTTTTATTATGAGATGTTATGTGGGTTATTCCTGGGTTTTTTTTAATCCATGGGAAAGGGGATAACCTAGGTATAGAGTATGAATGGTCATTAATACAAATTGAGCTAGGAAGGTGGGTGAATGTGTGACGTCTACTCCAAGTTCAGGGTAATGGAAACTTTGGCCAGAGTACTGTAAGTAGCCACCATTTACACTATCGATTTCACTGTGATTTGTGCTTACGTATTAGGCATGGGATGTACATATATGTAAGTTATAACCATTGTATGTCAGTCTAGAAATGTATAGGACATAACACCAAGCTCCGAATAGGCTATTTGTTATGATTTTATCAAACCAATCTCTTCGTCGAAGGGTAGGGCCATCTTACTAGTTAGGTAGATGTGCGGGGGACCATAGTAAGTTCGTGGTTGGCAGAAAATTGCTTGAGTGATGCTTCTCCTCATCAGTCGATGGCTAAGATTTGGGATGTGCACACTAGTATTAGGGACAACTAGCATGTATGCACCAGTAACAAGGACATCTAGAATGTATGTACCAATGTGGGACATCAAGGATGTAAGCCCAGGTAGGGACATCTAAAACATTGTATCTCTGTTTCGATAAGGTCTTAGAAGCTATGTATTCATGTATCCATCTCTATGGAAATTGTAAATATGAAATGTCATATGGAGATTATGTATCATCATCATTTGAATTAATGAAAGGAATTATTTTGTATGCAATGGAAAATTTTGAAATATGTTTCAAATGTGCATTTATATTCTAAGGAAAAGAAAAAAATTGTTTCTCTTAAAAGTTAGATGCATAAACTATTCACTTGTGGGTAAAACATAGGAAAAATTACTAAGTAGAACAATTGGGCATGTTACACATGGTATCAGAGCTACCAAGTTCAGCTCAGAAACCTATGGGCTTATTACATAAGTAAAACGTAAACCTTATTGGAAGTTACAGGCTGAAAATTTATTATGCCAAGATGGCTAGAAGAAAGAACAAAGGGGAAACAAAAAGGGAAGTTTTAGATTCCTAAAAACTTTTTTAAGTTTGGGGCTAGGAAAGAATCGTCCTTGGAGTTGAAAACTCCTAAACCATCAACTCATTAAGATACACCTTTGGATTGCAGAAGACTATGCAACTAGGTTCAATAGGAAGGTTATGGAGGATTACCAATGAGTACTCTCACCCTATGAAATATTTTAAATGACTCTAAGGGATAGAAAGAATTGGAGAAATCTCCCTTATTGATAGCAACTTGCAGATGCAAAGAGTCAAGAATTTTGGATTTAGTAAGGATACTATGAAGCTATAAGTATACTTTATGAAAAGGAACTAAGTGATAGCATAAATTGGAAACTTAGTCAGAGTAGAAAGTCAACATTTTGTGAATCAAAATCAACTATTGAGTTATCCAAAGAGGTTGGATAACCCTTGACCAACCTAATTTAGTACAAGGTTAAAATCTTGCAATGATAATCAGTCAAGAGAGAAAGTTGATACCTTTGAATTAAGATTAGAGACCAAATTGGTTAGAAAAAGAAGCAATGTACAAAGAATAAAAGACAACATGATTCCACCAACTAGAATAGGTAAGGTCAATTTGGAGATTCTAAATGAAAAAAGGGGAAAGAAGACAAAAAACTTTAGAATGTCTTAAGTTATGAAAAGGTGGAATTACCAAGAACTTGGACAAAATTACTTTGAAAGATGATCACAAGGAAAAAACTAGGAAAGAAAATCAAACAAATTGGACAAAGGGCTTAGTTAGAGCATAGTTTGGGTAAAGTGTAGATTGAACTTACCAACTTGTCAACAAAAGTAAACTTATGTTTAGATGTTCCAAAATAAATTGGACAAGGAGGGATACTATGTTTCAAATCGAAAGAATAATTGGAAGAAAATTATAAAGGTGAAGACAAAATTGACATAGGGATCCTCAAGCAAGCTCATTCAACACATCAACAAATGGGGATTTGTGGATACGGTATATTCTTCTACTATGGTTAAAAATCTATTAGAACACATGGAAGAGAGAATTGGAATGAAATACTAGAGTACCTCTTAGCTTGTAAAATTATTGACTAATCGTTAGATCTCGTTACGATGGAACCAACTATTGATTCTAAGAGATTAGAAGGCGATGATGAATCCAATTTTGGAAACAAGAAAAAGTATATTCAAGGAATACCATGGAGGGTAAGAAGGGAAAGTAGTAGTCGTTTAACTATCAAAAGCCAACAACAAGGAATGTTAAATCAATTCAACCAATTTAGAGTGAGAGGATGATTGTTAAGAGTTCAAATCTAAAGATCTAATGTTTTGGAAACACTAAGGGGGGGAAGAGGGTGGGTATATGTACTCAAATAAGTACCCTTTTTAATGAGGGTTAATTTTGTATCTCCAGTAAGAGAGAACTTTTAACCAAAGTCCTATACTCAATAACCACAACAAGGTTGATAAAGTTAAGAGGTTAAGGTATTGGAATTATTGGAGAAGATAGTGAAAGGGTCAAGGCTTATGACCAATGAGAAAGAAGTATTTATAACACAACCCTATACATAATTATTTTGGAAGAAAAATCTGTTTTGTCAATTGATGCTTTGGAGAGAGATAGGCGGTATGCTTGATCATGAAAGGGAGAGAAGGTTCATGTACTCATGATTGTGAGATATAGAGAAAACGTTCATGCTTGGAAACTAGGTATGAAATAATTGTTGACATATTTTGGAAGATGATATCAAACCAGCATTAAGTAATAAGAATTGTTACTCAAATTGATATAAAATGCTCATCGAAAGAGATAAATTGAGTTGGAAATTGGACTACAACTTTGAGAATGATTAAAAGACAAAAGAAATCCAAGGTATGGATGCTATAGGATGAAGGAGTTTTATTTCTAAAAAATATCTAAACATTATATTTCGAGGATCAAATGAGCATAAGTCCATGGAAGAAGTATTCACTTAATCATGATGGACTACTATGAATCAAAGAAAGAACCTATGTACCTAAAATTTAGGGAGATTAAGGAATGGGATGAGGTAAGTTGATGTCATACTTTGGACACATAGTAATGAAAAAATTATTTGATGAATGGGAAATCACTATAATCTAGAAGGTGATAGAGTAATATGTTGCAAGGTATTAAGCAAGTTGTCATCTAGTATGCTAGAGGATGAAGACAGGACGTCATCATCAACAAGACTTGTATACTCTTATGAAATTCTAGTGAGGAAGTGGTAGATCATTAGAAAAAATTGATCTTTCTATGTCGATGGAACTGACATAATGTTATGGTGGATAGACTAACTAAGGTGACCAAATTTGATTTATAGGATATTAGTCTAAAAAAACAAATTATGTAAAGTAGTTGCTTAATGTTCATGAGAAGGTTATCTCAGATGGGAACAAGCAAGTAATGTTAAGGTTTTGTGTAAACCGTGATCATATGAAAATTTCAATCGAATGAATGCTCAAATTATTACTCTAAGTTATCCAGTTAGGCAAAAGGGATAAACCAAACCTTGAAGGATTTGTATGTCGCGATGACATCAATCATACTTTAAAACATTATATAGGAAGAAGGGTTGAAATCCTAAAAGTTGGGGATAAGCTAGGGAATAAGATTAACCCTAGATCAAAAACGTTGACAAAATGGAATAGTAGATCAAAAGGATCAAGGAAAACTTGTTGATAAAAAACTTAAAGCAATAAGCGGTAACAATATGCTTAGAATTGACAGTAGTCAAGGGTAGTATTAATATAAGGTAAATGATTAATAAGTAATGGATGGTCTCAGCTTTTGAGTTTTTTGATGGTGTAAAGACCAAAGGGAAGGATGGGACCCACAGTGTAGTGTGCAATACACTGACACTCCTTTTCCATTTGGGTTACACTAAGGATAATTGTATTAGCCAATGAGAACGTGTTTTCCAATCACTATGGCATAGGTGTCATGTAGGATATAGTTACTATTGTACTTATGATGTACATATGAGTTAATATGATGTATAGTTATTAGAGGGAAGTTATGTGTGAGGCACACAAGTTCTCCCTGTACATTAGCACAGTCACTTAGTACAAGGTCTAGGAAGGACAATATTACAAGGAGTCATGCTATGAGGAAAAATTAGATGAAAATATACTTATTTCCTACATGATATGGAAAATAGAAGGTAGAACCTTTATTTGACTTTATCTTTATGTTGAGTGCTTTAAATCATCGAGGATGATGATTCACAAGGGGGGGAGTATGTTACACCCTGTCTCTTAGTTACCGAGTTACTTTTACCCTGTGAGTAAATATGATGATAAATGTTAATGAGGACTTTGTTATATTTAAGTAAGTGAATGAAACATTGAATATATATTATGATGTTATTGCTTTTGAATGAATGATTATGTTTTGTGATAAATGAATATGTAATGCAATATGAATTCTTTGATGATTTAAATAATTTATGATGCAAGTGGATTTCATGAGAACAACTAACTATTGTACTAATTTGAATGCAGGAGCAAGTTCGAGCCTCCATAAGAGAGGAGAAGTATCACTCAGGAGAGGAGCTTGGTCTAGTAACCCCTAACAAGCCTAACTAATCATACACACTCACAACCTAGTACTAGTCAAATAGAGTCTAGTTAGTTTAGATTCGGAAAGTGGACCAATGGTCATAGTCTTGGCTTACTAGAATAATTGGGTAGTCATCTTTATTTACTACGGTTGTTTCTTTGGATTGAATTATGTGAGTGAATCTCTATATAGATTATATATTCTTCTTTGTGTGTTCATATTTATAAGCTAATCAATGAAGTATATACACTTCTGAAAAGAAGAAAAATAGGTGTGGGGGATATCAAAGCATGGGTATGAACCACTTAGGGACATATTCTTCCTTAATTCATTAGGAAATGAGATCCACACAATAAAATGACTATCATCAAGTCAAAGTGTGAATCTATAGATTTCCTTTTTTTTGCAAGGACGGGGATCCTAGTCAAACAACACTTTGGGGAGAAAAACTAAAAATAGTAAATTCACACCAAAATTCAATCTACAACTTGGAATAGATAGATGAAACTCAAAATAAGCATAACCAAAAATCATATCACAAATCAGAGAAGGGTAAGATGATATGTACCAGTCACCAAAAGTTAGTTTCTAAAGTTGATCTGGGACTCATTCACCCAAGGGTAAATGGGTCTTGTGTTAGGGTTTGTCTACAACTTTCAGGAGCCTCTGCTATAGATTTGAATCTTCTAATTTTCCCAGGTTTCAAGTTTGAAAATTTGAAAATAATTTATGTAAGTGACTTTCCGTGAGATGACAACTTTTGTAACTTTCACAAGTTCTTCAATTTTTCTCTTCAAAGGATCTTCAAGAGTTCTTCCTCCTAAATCTATAAACACAAATCAAGAGGGGAAATTTTTTTGTTTTTGGTGAATGATATTTTTCCTTGGTTAAGCCCCATTTTGGTAATCAAACCTTGAAATAAAATAAAATAGCACAAAAGGAATGATGAATGAACAACTCAATGTCACAACTCACCAAACCCTTGAATAAACCTTGGAATGTAAATCTACAACTTGCATGAAATAGCTTCAATGGATGTGGATCTTGAACCTTGGATCTTTACTTGATATAATGCTTTGAATATTTGAATGGATCATGAAACATACATCACCATATTAGCTCCAAAAACATGCATGATGCAAGAAGACTTTGATGTGACAATTGGATCTTGATTGCTACAATAAATCTACCTTTGAATGCCTTGAATTTCACTTGAAATGCTCTTGAATTTCTCTTGAAATATAATAAACTTGCTAGCAAAAATCTTCTAGGTGAAACATAGTGAAATAACCTTATATTTATAGATATGTATCCTTATTTTCTTGAAATTCAAATATCACAAGTCGACAACTGAATATAGATTTGAATATGTTAAAATACCACCAAAAACATAATTTAAATTTAGGTCCTAGGTCTAAGGGAGGACCCATTCACCCATGGGCGAATGGGTCCTAGGTCCCTAACCCTAGTACACACATTGCTCAATGAGAAGTGTTATGTTAAGGCATTAATGAATTTCAAGTTTCCTCTTCGGAAAATGTAATAAAATAGGCTTGGATTTGAATTAAATGGGCCAATTAAGGAAAATTAAGATCAATTAATTAAAGGAGCCTTAAATAGGTGTGAAAGTGTAAAGAGGTACACTTTACAACACCAAAAATAAGGCAAAATTAAGTCCATTTTAATATTAATTCTAAATTAAGTGCAAAAATGTAAAAAGGGATACATTTTTCTACACTAAAACTTTGTATATATATGTAGATCAGTGAATATAGGGGTATATGTGCTTAAGCATGGATGTTAAAATAATATTATGTATATTAATGTGTATGTATATTGTTACGTTAATATAAACGTATATACATATATATTGATGTATGTATATATGTATATATGTATATATATGGATGACTATTTTAACATATGTTTATATATATGTGCTACCTGAATATTCAAATATCAATATATGTATATACTATATAATATATTAATATATGCGTATGAGTATATAATAAATATATACATATTAATATATGTTTATATATATAATATGTATATATATTAATACGAAAATGTATATAATAATACATATACATATATATTGATATATTCATACATTTGTATATATATATATATGTTTTTTTTTATTAGCGATAAACAAGTTTTGAAGGGGCCCTGAAACCCTTTAAAAAAAAGAGAAAAGGCAGCAAAGATATATATACGATTGTTATTTCAATATATGTTGATATATTTATTAATTGATAATTAATGCATTCGATAATCATGAGGAATATATATACATATATGATAAAGAGATGTTTTTGATAAAGTTGTATTTACAAGGTGCACTACCCTTTACACACAGCCTAAAGGTCCAAAAAGAGACCAATACCAAAGTTACGGCATTAAGCCTAGACCAAAAATAGTAGAAGAAACCAAAAAATATATAGACACAGCAAATCGACAGTAGAGAAAGACCAACCCACCTGAAACACAAACCCAACCACTACTCGGCTATTCCCTCCCACTTCTCAATGAGAAGATTCAAGGCATCATCACCAACCCATTTAGGTCCCTCACCCTCAATCTTCTTCTCCACTTCCTCTTTGAGTGCCTCGAAGAGAGTGATAGTGGACCTATGGATGATTTTTATCGTGAAGCGCGTCAGCCGAGTATTTAACTTTTGTTCAAGTTTTTCCACCTACACCAGCAATTTGTTGAAATCCTCATCCTTGTCGTTTTCCCTCTTAATCGCCTCCTCCCCAACCATGTGGTCTAAATATTGAGTGGTAGAATCCTCTTTTATCATTTTGTTCAATTATGAGAAGTGACTAGGGCCTTCGAAAAACTCCTCCAATTCCTCAATAGTATCTTGCCGCTTACACATCTTGTTGTCGTCGGTCTACTCCAAGCTATTAGATATCTTATCAACAGGAACCTCTTTCTTGTTTTTAGCCAACCTGTGAGACCTTCTAACACTAGTTTTCTCAATCCCAATATCCACACTCGCCACCACCATAGTATCACCTTTCAAATCTCTGTCCACAGGGCTCCCTCCCTTGCTATCCATGATCGACATCTCCACATGACATAGGATGTCATTTTTTTCCCTTGGTCTTGGTCGTTGGTTTGTTGTCCTTCTTGGTAAGGGTGTTTTTTAACTCACAGAGCCTATTTTTTTCCTTTGACTGGGCTAAACCCGCACCCACTTTCTTCTTTTTGGCTAGGGGTTTGGATTTAGGAACATTTTTGGGTTCATAGTCCATGTATGGGGGTTCTTCCTTTTTGGTCTGACAAAAGCAGCAAGGGGAGGTTTTTTAGGAGAGTGGTCAGATGGTTCCTGCTCTTCAACATAGACAACAGAGATATGCTTGGGGGGAGAGCCAAATGAAAATGGTAAAGCCGAAGTATAAGGCCCTAGTGTAAAGGTAAAGGTGGCGGTTTTTTAGGGTTCAAAGTAGTAGAATCAAGGGTTTCCTCAATCAAGCTTTCCAGGGAGGAAAGCAGGAAAAAAAAAACTTATAAGAATTTTGTACCTTAAATAGTTAAGGATAGATGGTAGAAATAAAAGACTTTAAATCTCCCCTCTAAAGTAACATACTTCATGATAGCTAAGAAAACCTGATCCCACGGCTTCAGAAGTATCTCCCTTTCGAAAGTCGAATGCTTCTTAATAGGCTTCTCATTCCCTTTGAAAAAAGCATTGAGACTCTCTAAATCTTGCACCTTGGTGTGCTTCTTGAGTTTTTGGCTAGTGCAAGATAGGCCCATTGCCTTGGCGATAACCTCCTCATTAACTTCAAAGGAGATTCTACCAACAGTGACTCTCCTGTCACTCCAAGAACTAACGAGTCGCATCGATAGCATCTCATCATGACCCACCAGGCTCTCCATGAGGGGCACAATTCCTCCATCCATGCAAATGTGCTAAACAATAGGGTCTCTATATAATTCATCACAAGAACCAGGCTCAATTCGAACCCTATCACCTCCCATCTATTCACACTGAATAATGAAACTTTCCCAAGAAACTAGAGTTAGAAAATTTTCAAACTCGCAACGGATAACCTTTACCACCCATTCATTGCAATCGCCAAACCAATAAGGAGAATCATGCCTAATTAAGGTAGCTAGAAAATCGCATGAGTTGGTGGTCATTTCTAAGGAAAATATGGTCATGGGGCCATAATAAAACATTCTTAAGTACATAAAGCTTAAGTTAAAAGCCATGATAACTTTGATCGGATAATTATTAGCCAAAAGTCTGGGGATGACTTTGGCCATACACACATTCCTAAAAATTATGGCCACGGGGCCATAATAAATCATTTTTAAGTACATAAAACTTAAGCTAGAAGCCATGATAACCATGATCAGGTAATAAATAGACAAAAATCTGAAGATACACTTGGCCTTACACATGTTTCTAAGGACTTGATTTGAATTGAAGATAAAGAGATGGTATATATATACATATATATTATATAATGTTTAGTGTTTAAATAAGCATGGCTGGCTGGTATAAAATCCAGCATTGAATCAATGGAAAAATGCATATGGAAGGTATATTATGCAACACATTAGTATAGAGTTTATATGGGTATGATGCAAAACATATAATACTCATAAGCACTTGAGGAAATATATTAAGTTAACCTACACATAGGTTGTGAGTAATCCAATGTGTATGGTCTTGCAAAGCACTGAGATGGATGATGCAAATATTAATGAAACCTTTACATAGTATAGGAAGCTAGTAACTAGCGCTTCAAGCATGTGGAAAAGCTTAAGAATCTAGCACTATAATAAGAGGTTAGAGTGTTGTGTAGCATAGGATTCATATGTTCATTTAATGCCATAAAGGCTACACATAAAACAAACCAGGACCAAGTCAATGGACCAGCACATAAGCCAACATTAGCATGTGATCAATGTCAAGTACCTTGCATTGAATCATATGCAAGTGAAGGTGTAGGAATAGTTATCTTATTGTAGATTAAAAGGCATATAACATAGATGGAGCAACTTTATGTGGTGAATAATCCAGTGCATAAAGTGAAACATGACCAAGTTAAACATTAAAACAAAGCATGTATGAAGTATCAATGCAGCTATGTTAAGCACTTGAGAAGGGAAGTAAATACCATGAGAAGCAAATAATAATTCAATAGGCTACACCTATGAAGGTGGCGCTAAAACATAGAGGTGGCGTCATATTTAGAATAGGTTGCAATGCAAAAGAAGTCTATGAATTCAAATAAGCCTGCAAATAAGTGTTTTGAATCAGTCAAGTATAAACTTGGCATCATTTTGAAATGGAATTCGAATTAGGAAACATGCTTTTAGCTTGATGTCCCAAATTCCAAGTCGACTCAGCCATGAAATTATCATGTGTTGCAAACCTGTGAGTGAGTCATTGCAAGAGGAAGAAAGGTGGCATAAATACTTACTTGTTTGTAGCCTTTGGTTGCTTACAAATTAGTATAAATAGAGGTGCCCATTCTACCAAATGCTACACTTATCATTATGATTATCTTGATGCTATTTTGCTGTGAGTTGAGAGATATTTTGGTATATCGTATTTGTGGTTATTGTGAGGTTTAGTGAGAAGTTAGAGGAGGATAGTCAAGTGGATTTTGGAGGAGGTATCTATTGAAATTGAGGACTATAGGAAGGAGTTTAATCAATTGGAGCTTATACAGGCATGCTAGTTTCTATTCCTTTGTCTTTATGTTGGAAAGGATAAATTAGTTATTTACTATGTTGGGAAAAGAGTATTTTTTAATATGTTGTGGTGTTTGTTTATGATTGTGTGATTATCGATTGTGCATTATGTTGTAGAACCTATCTTATTAGTTATATTTGTATGTACCTGATATATGGGAAAGATGTGTATGTATATGACGTATTGATACTATACGTAGTCATCTTGTCATCGCTATACTAGACATATGTAGAATGAAATGAGAAATGTGGTTTACATCAATAACTTGAGGAAACTTGTATTTGATAGCATATTATATTAGTAAACCCTAGTGGTTAATGAGGTCAACAAATACAACGGTAATGTTGGTATAATAGATATGTCATTGTCAATAGGATGTGATGTCATGCAAACCATATTGATAACCTTACTTATTTGATCACTTGATTGTTGCTCTACTTTCGAATGAAACCCTAGGTTGAGAATAACCTAGTTGATTGGGATGTTTACTTGATTATTGATTTACACACATAGGTTGAGATTAACCTATATAGTATGATTGATCATTTGATTGTTGTTTATATCTTTGATTCAGGTCATTTAATAATGAAGCTTATACTTTTGATTGAAGTCATTTATTGATTCAAGAATTATACTTTTGATGGGATTCATTTATTGTTGAGTTATACTTTTGATTGGAGATATTTATTGTTGAGATTATAATTTTCGTAATAATCACTTGATGTTGTGACATTATGAATACTATATGGATGATTAGGTTATTCCTGGGGTTGGGATGGGAAAGGGGATAGCCTATGTATTCTAAGTTACTAGGAAGTTAAGTCATTTTGATTATGAGATGTTATGTGGGTTATTTCTGGGATTTTTCTGATCCGTGGGAAAGGGGGTAACCTAGGTATAGAGTATGAATTGTCATTAATCCAAATCAAGATAGGAAGGTGGGTGAATGTGTGACATCTACTCTAAGTTTAGGGTAATGGAAACTTTGGCCAAAGTAGTGTAAGTAGCTACTATTTACACTGTTGGTTTCACTGTGATTTGTGCTTATGTACTAGGCATGGGATGTTCATACATATATAAGTTGTAACCATTGTATGTCAGTATAGAAATGTATAAGACACAACACCAAGCTCATAATAGGCTATTTGTTATGAGGTTATCAAACCAATCTCTTCATCAAAGGGTAGGGCCATCTTACCAGTTAGGTAGATGTGTGGGGGACTATAGTAGGTTCATGGTTGGCGAAAAAATGCTTGAGTGATGCTTTTCCTCATCATTTGATGGCCAATATTTGGGATGTGCATACCAGTATTGGGGACAATTAGCATGTATGCACTAGCAACGGGGACATCTAGAATGTATGCACCAATGTGGGGACATCAAGGACGTAAGCCTAGGTAGGGACATCCAAACCATTTGTATCTCTATTTCGAAAAGCTCTTAGAAGCTATGTATTCATGTATCCATCTATATGGAAATTGTAAATATGAAATTGCATATGGAGATTATGTATCATCATCATTTGAATTAATGAAAGGAATTCTTTTGTATGCAATGGAAAAGTTTGAAATATGTTTCAAATGTGCATTTATTATTCTAAGGAAAAGAATTTTTTTGTTGCTCTTAAAGGTTAGATGCATAAACTATTCACTTGTAGGTAAAACATAGGAAAATTTACTTAGTAGAATAATTGGTCATGTTATAGGAACACAATCATTTTCTACATTTAGGGTTAATGACAAATGGTTTGACCCAGAGATTGGCATAATCATAGAGTCTACCATTATAGGGTGTTGATACCAATTTGAGGAAATGAGAAATTTGTCAAGGTGTTAAGAAATATTGGTGAATCTCTTCCTTCTATTTGTACATGTGAATTCCCCATTTTTAGGTTATATGTTATTCAAGTTATTATTGCTAACAAACTGTCTAAAATCCCCTTGCTGCTAATCCATATGGATGATGCCACCTTTCTTTTCACTTGGAATTAAAATTGAATTGAAGTCTCCACCTACTATTATGATTTCATTATTATTAAAGCTTGAAGTTAAGCCAAAGATATATGTCCATACCTTTCTTTCTTCTTCAACTTTTGTTGATCCATTGACATTAATGAGTATAAATGAGAGA